>JAPMOQ010045994.1:6153630-6194986 GCA_026543055.1 Argiope trifasciata
GTGTGTGTGTGTGTGTGTGTGTGTGTGTGTGTGTGTGTGTGTGTGTTGACGCTCATTAGGTCAGACCGTTGGACTTTCAGCTACCAAATTTGGTACATGTATACCTTGGAGGTCGGGAATGTTCACCTCGGAGCCCTTTTTTCGAATTTTTAATTGGAATTAGAATTAGAATTAATTAAAAATTAAGCGAAATTTCGACGTTTTTTGGCTATAACTTCCGTAAATATTATTGCACAAACATGATTTTTTTCATCATGTTAAAGATAAAAAAAATTAGCTTTCTAATGGTATCAGTGTTTAAACATATAACTTAAGCTTCTATTTTTAACGAATCTTTGAAGAAATATTCTAACCATATTTTTCAACAACATAAATTCGGACAAAACAATAAAATTTAATCTGCATGAACACGTCAAAGGGGAAATAATTAAGTTTTATCAGCGTTTGTCTAAAGAAAAGTAACTTTCTTCACGTGACTGGATAAAATAAAATAAATATAAAATGTGACTGTTTCTAAAAAAATAAATGCAAGACAAAGGATTCTTTGATCGTTTGCAATATCTATATCATTAATTCAATAAATCTTCTTTATTTACAATAAACCTGATTGAATTTATACAGGATATGCATTCAAATTCCGGCCCAATGACCAATTTGTAAATTGTTAGTAATAGGCATACGTATTGTTTAGTACTGTTAACGTGGTCTAAATGAAGTAAATGATTACATTTTATGTAGCTTGAGTCAAACAATGCATTGATGAATAATGAATTTTAGATTTTTTTTCACACTTTGCTCTGTGAATCAGATTTTACAAAATACATTATTAATATTTTAGGTAAAAGTTGCTACATCAATCAGTCTTCTAAATAAATCATTAAAACTGACTGATTTATAAAAATAAAACAATATTGTTATGAAAATATGTTCTTTTAAATCTTTCCGTCCAGCAACTTAAAAACGATATCAATTTCAGGCCAATCATTACCCGGAATTACTCCAAGGCTGATAAACAAATGAATATGGGTTGCGTATGTGAATGAATGCACGCGTGTGTGTGTTAGGACGCTGCACACCTGATTATATGATTTAGAGCTACCGCACTTGGTTTTTACATATTTACTTTAGAAGACAAAAAAATATATCATGACGAAGTTTTTTAAAGTTTTAATTATTTAAAAATTAAGCTAACATTTGGAATTTTTCTGCGATAATTTCCGAAAATATTACAGCACAAAGCTGTTTTTCAAATTCTCTTAATTTTTTTTGTCTTTAATAATGTTTTTACCTATAAATTAAGTGACTATTTTTATTGAATTAAAAAAAAACACTGCAACTATATTTTCTAAAAATTCATTTCTCACCATTTAATCACATAGTAGAATTTAACATGTAAGAGCACATTAAAAGAGTAAGAGTTTTTTTGCAGCAATTTTCACAAAAACTGAAACGAAATGATTAAATTAACTCTTATTGCAAATGAAACCAAGAAAATTCTGATTGTCAGCACGCGTTGAAATGGTAGCTTAATGTTATGGAATAAATATAAGATGTCATATTTTCCATATCATTCCATAACAGTTTTTGCTAATCAAAGCGATGCATAGTACAATGAACATATAATCTAAGTCTTCTATAATAATACGACTTACGTGACTATCGAAGTATGAAGTTTAAATATATTTGACTGCTAAGTTATTGAAAATTTTAGAACGTATTATTGATGGCGAACCAGCTGGTTGCCAAAGGCGGCTAGTATATAATAAAAGAAATCAAAAGTACCATTCTAAATGTATTCTTTATAAACGTTTTGATATTTAATTCCTTTATATATATAATATATAATAATACATGGAAATTCATATATGTATTATAAAAAGTTTACTGTTTTTTTTTTAGAATTTAGTCAAAGTAAATAATATTCTTAAAATTCGAAAATCTCCAGGATATATTAATTTATATCATTATTTTCACACACAAATTTCAATAACAATAAATATCTAAGATGTGTCATGTTTTAACGCCCCCATCTTACCTAAAAAGTTGATTTCATTCAAGGAAATCTTAAGGTTTTTAGCTGACGGTTATCATTCCATGATTATTGAGCTTAGATTTTATGACGATGATTTTGCTAAAAATTGGATATTGCTCTATGTTTTAGTCAAATCTTGAAATCTAATTAGTTCTGTGTACATTGCTGAGTCTGACACGCTGATCAAAATGATACATCATTTATACACTTCTATTAGATATTTATTATAGAAAAAAAGCCTTATAATAGCTAACACACTAAAATTAATTTTGCAATGAAAATATTTTCAAAACGTTTTTCCAGAATTCAGAAGAAAAAGTAGTAGCATTATTATTAAAAAGGCAATTTTTCAAGCTTTTAAAATGACATAAAAGCTAGAGTCTGAATTAATATTTTCGGAAGTCACAGCAGAAAAACGTCTGAATCTGGAATAATTTTTTAATATAATTTCAAAAAAATAATCTGTACGAGATGCATATTTTTCCCAAAATAAATCCGTGCCTAATTCAATAGGTTTTGGCTATATAGTCTGTCCTGTAAAATGCTAACTCTATATTTCTCTCTCTGTCGCGCACACACAGACAGACAGACATTAACCTTTATTATTAATTGATTCAGATGAATAAATTTATTTGTTGGTATCAACTATGTCGGAATCAAGTTAGAGGATAATTTTGTCACATTTTTCTGCTATATAAAATTGACTGCTATTTACCAATTAACATTGACTAAAAAGATTTCTTGTACTATCTATTCACTACTTACATATGACAGAAAAGTTTTAAAAATTCATATTAAATGTTCTGCAAGTATTTTTGAAAGCGAGGACTGACTTTTATATCTTAATTAAACTCAACATATCGCTGAATTTTAATTTAAAACATCTTTTGTCCAAACAAGTGAAAAATTTATTCTATCGATTCAGCTGGGTCGATTTCAAGACGTCGAATAGCTTCACATTATTATTTTTCTGTCATATTTGCTCTAAGAAATATTTTTTAAAAAATATGCATCTTATTTCCGTTTTCTAATTTTGATTTCAATCAAATGAATGGCGGAAATAAAGCCTGTGTTCTTCACCCTAGGGGATAAATGTTTGGAAAGAATACAGAAGAACAACTGTTATCCTTTACTTTATTGAAATTTAGATAACATCTCTTCTTCTATTTTAAGACATCTCTTCTTCTATTTTAAGAAAGAAATTTATTGAAGGCGAAAATCACTTAATCAAACTGAATTTAATAAGTTTCAAAATCTTTTTTCTTTGATTTCATTTTGGAAGAAAATTAAAACTTTTAATTAGATAAGCTAATACTCAGTAATTTATTTATGTGCCTGCCGAAATCTTAAGTCATGGCTTCGCTAGTGATATAATAATTAATTTATTCTTCAAACCAAAGCAAGTTTAATCAAGTTAATTCAACAACCGGATAATGTGATTTTCCTCGAGGAAATGTACAAGTATATTAGAAAAATTCTTTTCTTGAAAGATTAGTGCGTAACAGCAAAAATTTTCGCATGAGCTTTTAGCACTAAAATGACTCCTGTGAAATTTTTCCAATTAGAAATACATTTCCTTTCTACCTAATTCTTCTGTTACTAAGTCGATGGCAATTAAATATATAAGCTCCCTATAGATATCGAAAAAGTTTTCAGAGTCCGAACTTACAAAAGTTTATTATGGCCTTAATGAAATTCCTTCAACATTTTTACGGAGCATTAATTGCCTGTGAATTTATGTTGCAATATGAACACAATATTATTAACTAGTAACAAAGTCGCCTTTCCGAAAAAAGAGGCATCCAGACTTATTCTGTGCATAAGCGCAACACTTTTGAATGCAAGAATGTTATAAAATATCTAGCTGATGAAGATTAGGTGATATAATTTGACCACAGGAGACTGGGTGAAATAAATTGGTGGTGATAAATACAATAGCACTAATGTCACCTCCTTATTTCGATTGATAACACGTCGTACTTAACAGCTACTATTTCATGAGAGACATACTATAAGAACGATAAGTAAACTATACTAAAAATCTTATTGTGGCAATTTATTTGCTCAGAAGTAGAATGCTTGCTGAGCTTATGACCAATTTAGAATCCCACTACACATAACAAGTTGAGTTTGAAGTAGTTTTTTTCTCTTAATAGGAACACCTCGAAAAAAAGAAGCCCTGAGATAAATTCTGGTAGTATACATTACATTTTTATGATTTTTATCTATTTGAATGATTATTAAGAGAATTTCCATTATGCGTCAGAGAATTTCTTTTTGTAAGCCGAATCGTCAATATGGCATTTAGAAGTCCCCTCCTCATTCAATTATAGTAGGATCTACGAGGAATCAATAATGATTCAGATTTCACCATATGTAGAATGAAAACCAGGACTCGCGATTCAAAACTTTTAAATGCATAATGAAAACAGTTCACATAAAAGCATGAGCAGGTGGAAAATGGATCTGGTGGTGGCACTTAATAATTTATTGTAATCCAAAGAATATGATGGATTACATTATAGATAAAGCACGCTTAGATATATTAGATGAATCTGAACTTAATTATTTTATTCGTCTTGATATTAATTGATTAACACGACAAATGAGTTCTTCGCTTATTCAAATCATATTTGTTAACATAAAATACAGAAAAAGCCTTCATGAAATGAAATGGCATCATTAAATTAGCAATCATTCTGCAAAATCCACAATTATAATTTGATTATTAATTTCTTAATAATTCTTAATTATTTTTATTAGTGTGCACAAAGTACAAATTATTTTTTTAATAAGAAAAAATCTTCAAAACAAGAGTGAGCAAAAAAGAGGGATTCAGATGGAAATATTTTTATGTAACTGGAAATTTAATCACATATGCAAAATATTTTAATCTCTAATGATTTTGTGGAATATTTTTCTCATGGTATTCATTGTAGGTTAGTTTCTTTATTGTACTGCTATTACTGCATTATTGTCAGACAATATTGTTTTGACGGCAGATGCAGATTGCCAAATAGGATTTCTAGATTAAAAGGGGGATCCACAAGCAGGTCAATTTAAAAACATTATTTTTCCAAATAAATTTATAAAAAATACGAATTCTATGGAATATAAAATAATAGTATATTATTAGAATTGTATCAAAAATAATTGTTCCGATTACTACAAGTTACACTATATTTACTTATTTAAAATAACTATATGCTTACTTGGAATAATTTTAAGCATGGAGTCTGCGTCAATATTGTGTACGCGCGTGAATGCTGAGCAGTCTTGGTTCATAAAAAATATATAAAAATTATCTAATTTCTATCAATTTAATTAATTAAAAAGACATTAACTTAAAACAATTATTTTATTTTAATATGTTAAAAATGTTTTGAAATGCGAAAATAATTTTACTTCTTTATTAATAGAGGGGTCCCATAATTCTCACTCCTCTGTATGGTTAAGTATTACACAGTGGGTTTTTTCAATGGATATAAAACACACAATGTTCCATTTTATTTTAATAGTGTTTATGAATAATATAAAACAAGATAAAAACAGTATAAACCATATTATGCATATTGTTTTGTTTTAGTAATTATTCATTAATTTTATAAAAATTCCACCAGCTTAACTTTATATAATCATATATTTCTCTCTCAACCTAACTCAGTTACATCTGACGGAAAGTAACATTTTATCTTATTTCTAGACTTTCTTTGCACAAAATAAGCAACCTAGCATGGAAATTTCCTTTTCCCTTTTTTGTACTTCTTCCGACAAAAAAAAAAAAAAAAAAAAAAAAAAAGAAGGAAAAAAAAAAAAATAATAATAAAAAAAAAAACTTTTTCACGAGTCTTCTATTTCTGCTAGGAAAATAGTTTCCATGGAATGAAGCGAAGATTAAATACACACTTGAAGTTCACTAAGTATTCGACACTGCTGCAAATAGACTACGTGTTTGAAATGCAATTTTCTCTCTTTTAAATAACTCGTTACTACCTTTTTTTTTTTCTTATGTTGAGTCTATTAAAAGTAAAATAAAATGCACCTGGTGATTCATTTAAGATGTTACGAGTGATTGCTAGTTTTCATATTTAGGATCATAAATTATTCTGTGGAGTATATGAATTGTAAAGAAAAAAACTGTTATTTGTTCAATTTGTTTGAAATATGGTGAAAAAATTTCTTTTTTATTTTCTGCATTACTTTTTAATACTTTAACTTATATTTTATTTTCCCCAAAGAAATTTTTATTCTTTAACCAGATTATATTAATTACTTTATCTTTTCTTATTTCTAAAATTGGTGTGGCAGGATTTGAATCAGCTAGTTTTTCTGATATACAGACCAACTCTCGAACGAGAAACAATTTCAGTTTCCTTGTGTTACTGATATTTTTCTAAAGAATTTGCAGATAGTTTCACTATTATGTCTTGTTTTATTAATACATGTGCGATGTTAGGGCTTATTTTTTATGAAGTATTGAAAAAAATGGTAATGAACACCATAAGTGACCAAACGAGACAAAAAGCTGGCGTTTCAATTAATTTAGAATGGGAGAATGAGGAATTTTCGGAAATGATATTTGAAGTTTTGTATAACAAATTATCTTAAGATTCTCGTTTCAGCTTTTAAACATGCGCTTGTTAATTCGATAAATAAAATCTTCACTTCAGAAAAAAAATGCTAAAGGGATTAAAAAGGATTAACTGGAGTCCTCGGTTTGTTTCCATTTACGATTTCTCCCCTACCCTGCTTTGTATGATAATGATTCTAACCTTATCATTAATTGTTCAGAATATATATACCCTTGTCCTGCTGAGAATGTATATATATCCTTGAACAATATGCTTAAGAAAACAATGCAGCGAGGAGCATTTTAATAAAATATCCATGAAGATTTGTTCCTTGATGCACGGCTATAAACATTTTCAGGGAAAAATGTTTCCTTTTTATGATATTACTGAAGAAAAAATGTTCACAAAGGAATATTAGCTGTGTTTTATTATTGTTCTATTAATGCATTTTATTGCAAATTTTTAATGAAATAATCGACATTCACGTGCTGAAAACCAATATGAAATGAAATTGTTCTCAGATATGAGTAGTAAAAAAATCAAAAATAAAACAAGAAGTTAAATCTTCAAATCATTTCAACTTTATTTCTCATTTCTAACGTTAATTAAAATAATTAATGTTGTTTCTACAGATATTTTGATTCACTGTTCCTTTAAAAGTTTCTCAATTCCTTCTCCAATGGTATTTCAAAAATAAATGAAATACCATTCTTTTAAATAAAAAATTTAACAGTTAATCATTTATTAAAACGATATTATTTCTTGATTAAAATTAACTATACATATTTAATAAATCTATTAATTCTTTATTAAAATAATTTTCTTCAGAAATATTTTTAATCAAAACTTGGAATTCACATTTTTAGTAAATGCCGATATTTTTGTCTCGTTGATTTTATTTCCTATGACAGCAGTTAATATAAATTAATATTTAGCCACGTTATAGATTTCATTAAGAATCCTTTTAATTAATATGACCACATTTTTGTCCTTTGCACTTCCTCATTCCTTTGTACAATAAACTTTATTTTCTATATAAGATATTTTAAAATAGAATAGTCCTAACCCTTTTGTATAAGGCCTTGCTATTTTTTATTTGTCATTGTAACGCGTTAAATATTTGGAACCTGCTGCCATAACATTGATAAAGAAGTCAAATGAACACAATTGTTTGGTTATGTAGTTCAAGCATCTTGTTCTTTATGGAACTATAATCCTTCCTCAAATTTCATATGCCCCATGCTGCGCTGCATTCCAGAAGCTATCCATCTTTGTCTGATGTCTGGCATATTATTTCCCTTTAATTAATACAAAGCTTAAATTCCTTCCTTCTCTATCTCACTAGGAATATAGCCAAGAATCTCACACAAAATGCGCAATACTTTGTCACCGAACTCTTTTCACTTCATTATTTTTCATCGATTATGATGAACATAAGTTTAGCTGATTAAAAAAAACTAGTTTGGATAGCATATATAATTTTGTCATCCATCATAATCTGATTACCCTGGATAGGCAAACTGATTTGTCATTTTTTTAATGTCCTGAGCTTGATTATTATATTTCGAACTTAAAAGTCAGCGGGGAAAAAATAATTTCCGGTAGTTGCTGCGAAAGATAAAAAAAAGGGGGAGGGATGGTTTAATTAAAATAAAAAGTGATTATGAGAAATCTTTTCTTTTTCATTCATGAGATAAGGAATTTTTTTTAAAAAAAATTCAAATATCGTCCCATTTTTTAAAGTTTATATTGAACCATAAGAGAAAGGAAGGAAGCTGAAAAAAATGAAAAAAAAAGTTTAACCTTAGTTAATGCTTGTTTTCAATGTTTAGATAGCAATAGCAACTGTTTAGTTGCATAACTGAGCTGAACATCACTTATGCTGGTTGTTTATTATTCAGAAAAACAGCTACTATCTGTTTATTATTTTATAAAATCAGGTAAATTTAAATTTTTTACATTATAGTTCAAAGGGAAGTTGCAGTTGGAATTCGAATGAGAGGAAAATAATACTTATTGATTGTTTATATGACTTAGAGATCAGTATTAATACAAATGGCTTTGTAGAAGTAATTTGAAATTCAAAACACGAAATTTCTTTTGCCACTTTTTATTTCTGTATTTATAATAAAATGTCCCTGGTATGTATTCAAATATTCAGCTTTATTTTCGTTGCAAAACTTACACAGCAAAGTATCATTTTACGTAAAAAACGAGAAACTGTTCGTTCTCCAATTTAAAAGTATTCCATTTCAAGGAATTCCGAGCAATCAAAAGCTAAGCCCTCGTTTCGAAAAGTTACATCTATTTATTTTTCTTTATTTAATCTTATTTTAAGAAAAAACATGTTATTTTGATATGAAATAAACAATAATTAATTCTTCCTTGATAAGATAAACAAGTACTTGCGTAGGCTTCATGGTAATTGGTATCTTTATAATTGGAATCAAAATAAGTGTTTGTTGTTGACAGCATTTTTGAAAACAATATTTATTCTTGTTCGCATATTTGAACCTCCCACCCATCAAATTATCTTTCTTCCATATAACAAGGTAAAAAAAAAAATCTTTGAATTTTCACTTTCTCGTATACAAAGTGAAGAGGAAACATAGCAATCATTAAAAAATTCGAATTTGAGACTTTGAAATATCTGCGCATTTCAGACCTCCTTGAATCCATATTTTTGGCATTATGGTTCTCTGCCTATGAACACGATAACTTAAAAACTCTATGAGCTAGAAGGCTCAAATTTGGTATGTTGAATTACAACCAAATTTGAAGATTTCTAACGAATTTGGAAAGAAATCCATTTTTAGTAAATCAGCCTGCCTAGCTGTTCAAATATAAGTAAACTCGGTAACAGCAAAATACAATGAGTTTGGTAGATAAAATTCGAGACACGGGTATATCACCTAAATTGTAAATATTTCTCAAATTTTGTAGGAAATCCATCAAACGGTTGAACATTTGTAGGTCTTTACTTTCTCGTGCATGCAAATTTAGTATTTAAAATTATTGTTGTTAAGTTATCTTGTGACTGCAACTCTAGTTTTATGTCAAATTTTGACTTCAATTGTAGATAAACAGGTGTCAAAATAGATATTATAGATAGATTTCAGTAAAATTTCCTAGATAGATTCAGTAAAAATGCAAGATTTACATCAAAGGCCTATATTTCATAACTTTTTTAACTAATACCTTCCAAGCTTTATTCATGCTTTTTGCTCCCTTATTCAAGGTCTACGATTTTTCGAGGAGGAATGGGACAATACCTTAATTGTCGAATGTGAGGAAAAATTTTGGAGATACCTGCTGGTTTAAAAATACATATTTTCGAAAAAGAAGCACACATACACAAAAAAAAAACACCTGAGAAACTAATTTATGACTTTGAACGAAGATATTACAAAATTTTCTATTAATGCTTCAGAATGTGTTTATAGTGTAAGAAATACGAAATGGATTAGACCAAAAGTAACTAGTTTAATAAATAAACAATTTTTTTCCGCTTCAAAGCCAATTAAAAATTTTCTAGTTAAATTTCAACATGCTATCATTGTCATTTTCTGATTTCACTTATTCACCCAAGAAGTATTTATTTTATAAGCAGTATAATTTGAACCCAATATTGTTCTTGGGATGCTATGACAGAAAGCAAAAACTTCTTTTTATTAAATAAAAGTCATGAAAAATAAATCTTGCCTGTGGTCTCTATTAGATCATTCAATGAACCAATAGCTATAAACTAAGGTATGAAAACCTGAAAATCGTGAAATATGATAATGTTGATTGAGTGAATAAAATGTTGCTAAAATGAAAATATTTTGCATATTGTTTTTGTTGTACTTGCTATTCTAACTAGTAAATTAATTGTATCAGTTAAATAAAGCTAAATATGATGAGAAAAAATTTCAAAAATATTAGTTAGAAAATTTTACTATTAAATATTCTTTAGTATGACAGAAAATGCACGGTAATTTCCAGTAAAAATTATCAATATTTAGTTTTAATGAAAGTGAAATTTTGTCTATAATAATTTTGAAAACTTGGACGGATTGCTATTTTGAGATATTTTTATAATGGTTTAAGTAGAAATTAATGTTATCAAAAGTATTTCAAAAAGTGTCTGAGACAAAATTTAATTGAAATGCATTAGTAAATAGTAAAAATAATAAATGTAAAATGTAGAAAAATATTAATTTATAATAAAATGTCCTAGAAAATAATGCTAATGTTTTCTGGTCTAATGGTACCAATTAATATCATCGTAATAATATATTTTTAATAATGAAGAGATAACATCATTTCTAATTAGGCGATCTTGGTAGAAAGATATGATGAATAAATCCTTTTAATTGCCGAATTAGTATAAAATAATTCATCAAGTAAAAAAGGAATAATTTTGCAGTATAATATTTCTAATTTATGAAAATTATATTTGTGAACTAGCAAATTATAATTTGAGTTGAAATTATTATTAATATATAATAAATGATGAGAAATAAAATTCCAACTGTAATTGATTAAAAATTCTAAAGTTGTGTAATCTACAAGAAGTTAACATTAACGAAAATTATGAAATTACACTATTTGATGAAACTAGAAATGATTTTGCAATAGATTACAATATTTTGGACAACATGCACGATGTCTATTCAGCGAGTCTGGCTAAAATATAGATATGATCTATGTTTCATGGGATTATTACGACGAGGCCGTATGCTTTCTTGCGTAAATCTAATCAAGAACTTTGCCCTTCCAGCCGCCACATTCGTCTCCGTTCGTCGAGTCAGCAAACGATGAGATCGAAAGCACAGCTCTTAATTGCTTTCATGTCGGGTACCATCTGTAAACGTTCAGCAGATGTTTCTGAGACCTCGCAGAAGCTTCCATGTACCCGTGAGAATAGACTAAATAAATACGGAAATAAATATTAGCTTGAGGAATGAAATGTTTTTGGTGATCCAAACACACAAGTTATTTTTGGTTAACTCTTTCTAGTCAATTTTTTTTCGTGAATTCATTTGCTGATCTTTTTTTGATCCAGATTTTTCTTTTGAGTGGTTATGAAAATTTTCGATTCCCAGGTAGCACAATCTGAAGCACAGCGGCATACGATATTGAAAGATATTATATAAATAACATTATTCAATATTACGAATACTGTTTTATATCATACAGTATTGTAAAATATAATGTTACTAGGGTTAAAAAATCACGAATGTTGCTAAGCAAATAGCATGGTTTTAAAAATATCTATAAAACTAGATTTAAACCAGTCGAAATAAAAATGAAACAAAAAAATATAGGAAGTGAAAGCATGCAAATTATAATATATGTAATCTTAAAAAGGGAACGCATTAATTTCAGGATAAATTTCGGTTTGGGATTTAAAGGGTAATAGGATCGAATCTCTATTCTAGTAAAAATAAGGCATGTTTGAACCCACTACAATCCGAATCTTACATTGAGGGATCAAATATACTCAACTCAGTGTCATAAGAATGTTTGGATAAGGTGGTGATAGCTCCACATTCAGTCAGATAGAGGCCTTAATATTAGATACAATTAAAACCCTTGCAGTAGAAAAATATGTAAATAATATATTATATTTTTTAATTAATTAATTTCAAAATGATTATATGCAATGTTTGTCCTAAGTACCAAATGTTCCTCTAAAAATTATGGTATTAAACCTATCATTTTCCCGTCTTTTAGCAGAGAAATAACCTTATTAAGGAAATACATATTATAATACAAACGTATTTAATAATTATATTGTGCGGAAAGCAGCTGTAACTAATTTGTATTTTAAGAAATGTTGATGTCAAAAATAGCAAAAACTCTACTATAATATGTAATTAAATAATAGCGGTCGAACGATTAAGTTCATAAAACATATTTTATATATTTATAATCTTTTTTAAGTACAACATGCCGTCTTAAATTCAAAACCTTGTTTCCAGAGAAATGTTGATTAAAAATGCAACTGTTTTTATTTCTAATTATCTTCTTCAGGTAATCGGAATTCAACTTGCACGTAGAGATCAAGATTTTTTTTTCTGCTTTACAATTCCTAATTGTTTCAGAAGAGAAAAAGAAGTGTAGAGATATTTTTTCCTTGTTATTCTCCGTAAATGATTCAACTGAGCAAAAAATTGGCTGGAACGAATCAATACAGATTTTTGCCTAGCTATTTTTCCTTTCATCTTCATCAGACTCGCAGTATGCTTTGCTTTCCTCCCTCTTTGCCACGATCAATCAATGCTGGAATTGTTTCCCTTCCTGTATCCAAATCGAGGATGGAAACAGTGAATAGTAATGGATTGCCGATCGTCACTAAATCTCTGATATAACTACTCAGAGATAGTTTCTCACGTTAATCTTGCAATTGAATGGAATAGTTAGGTATCTAAGAATGGATGTTACATTATATTACGAAATTGTATTTCAAGAAAGTATATTTGATAAACAGATGGCAACGATGCAAAATTGCACTATTGAAATAAAGGCTGAATAAGGGAAATTTGGTTCGGTAGCTTTCTGATTAAAGTATTTTATTATATTGAATACGAATGAATATATTTTGTTGGAGACTCAGTAATGTAAAATATTTCGATTAAATCTAAGAAATTTTCTCATTATTTCAAATATCCCACAAAAAATTTAATCTTCGTTCATACAAAATACATTTAAAATAATTAATAACTTTTTTGACGAGACAGTCATTTTCTTGAGACAAAAGGGCAACTCGTCTGTTTGCATATAACAGAAAAATACTGAATTTATCTCTTCGTGCTTATCAGTATTTAGGTTAAAAATTTCCTAAATGAGTCTTAAATTCGAATGCATCCTACTACCTAGTATTTCCTATTTTTCTGTCTAACTTTCCATTTTCTTTTAGTTAGAAGTCTGCTTTTCGACAACTTCTTTGTAACTTTCCTCGAAACACTGGAAGTTTCTATTTTTACCAATGTCTGCTAGATGTCTCTCGGTATTTGTAAAGGGAAAAAATCTTTTTTCTCCCTTCCCTTAAGTCTGACATGTGATGGTGCCGAAAACTTTTCATGCAGATACTTAAAATCTTCTTTTTTCTTCCGGGAAAGCTTTTGGAAAGAAAAAAAAAAGGTTCGTATGCCCTTGTGTGATGCAGAGAGAAAGTAAAAAAAAATTTCTTATAGAATTAACTATATTTTATCGTCTGACATTTTTGCACATTTTTATCGAGTGGAAAGAAATTTTGAACATCGCTGTTCGTTTTTTTTTTCTTCTTACTCTTGTAATCATTTGGAAGTATGTCGTTTATTCTGTGACTTAGAACTTTTCTGAATAAGGTGATTCTTCAGAGAAGAAGTTTAATAAATATATTTGTCGATGTGAATATTTCTTAATACTAAAACTGTACACATTAAATGTGTTTTAACCATACCAATATTTTTCTCATTTGCTTAAAATAAAAATTACAAAATCCATTTAAAGTGGGTTTTTTTATTAATTGTTTGTATGTAATTGCCATACGCTTTTATCTAATGTTGTTTGTAAAAAATTTAAAAAATTTTGAAGCGTAGCTAATTTTTTTATTATGACATTTGGGGGGGATTTGAAAGAATTTTGTGTTTATATTTTTCCGTCATCAAATTGTAATTAGCTCTTATTAAATTAAACTTTAAGACAGCGTACACACATATATGATATTTCAAAGTCTTATTAAAATTTGTAAGAGGATTAAAAACAGCCGGTTGTTTTCCATTTTAATACATAATTCGTATATTCAGTAAAAAATACAGATTATTTAGACATTTTAGAGCCATTTCAATAAAAGTTTTTAAAAAGAAAATGTCATTGAATAAAACTTTCTGGCTACAGCTTATTATTTGAAATGAGAAACATCGTTCGGTTACATTAAGCTTAATTTCCTTTTAAAATATTACGTGCACATAAGCTTTGGATTAAAGCATATGTATTTGTGTTTTCTGAAGAAAAATAGAGCTGCTTCATTATTTAAAAACTTTGCGAATTGCAATGTATTAAATGTTTTTAGTACAAAATAAACAAATAATTAATTGGAAATGGGGGAAAAAAAACATCAGCCATTACTTCTATTCAAAAATAAAAAATGAAGAAAGGTATGTCAAAGTTTTTAAAGTGAAATTTTTATTTAACAAAAGAAAAACCCGCTGGCGCAGAAATTCGATTGCAAAGCCTTTAAATCCATCTGTTGCAAAAGTGAATATAATAACAAATCAGTTTTAAAAAGTTAAAAACATAATGTTTACCTGCTTTTGCTGATGCATGTTTCTCCCTGCAGAACAGGTTATAAAACCCTAAGTGAAAACTATTTGACACTGATAAATAGAATTAGTACTTTATGTCTTCGATGAAGCATGAGTTTACTTAAACGGCTGCAACAAAAACAGGCATTTATACTATCGAAAAAAAGAAAGGGGAAAAATACACAAACCGGGTTCAGTCAATGCGAAGAAAATTTGGTGAAGTGTTTATGATTGTCTTATAATCTTTTATAATAAAAAGTTTAAAATAAAAAAAAAATGAGAAAAAATGCAAAATTTAGCCCAACATTCAGTCAATAAAAGTTTTAAGTCCGATAATTATAGTCGAAATTCTATTTCTTTCACTCGGCGAATGTCGTTAAAGTTAAACTTCATAATGACAAAACTGCGTCACTGCATATCGTGAAAAAATGGAAACTGTAGTTATTGCAATTATATATTTTGAGCATATTCCTATGCCTCTTGACAATGGACTATTTATGACCTTAGACTTGGTCTATGGACTATTTATGACTTTGGTCGAAAGAGCTGCTCCTACGCCTTGAAAGAGCGGTTTCTAAGCGCAGTAGTATCTAAAGAGGATGGTGCATGTTTAGCTTATCTAAAGTCGGCATAAAGTCGTTAGTGTCGCATCAGGATGCTTATCTAAAACCGGCACGTTAGTGTTATGTGAAAATTTGGAGAAAGAGAAGTACTATATGGACTATATTCCCATCATCTGATCCTCTTTGTGCGATATGACGACTGTCCCCAAAATCTTTCCCATAACTTCAAACAAAAATGAGAACAAGCTCATTTTCAGGTTACATTTATCAAACCTCAGCATTTTGATAAATTAAACCGTAATCTCAGCGCGTTATTGAGTAATCTAAACGCGGTATGGAATAACTAAGATTTAATTTATTGAAAAGAGCTGAGAAATTCTATGGATTACCTTTATTTCTAGCAACCATTTTGATGTCAGTTAAAGTAACAGTTCCGTATGTATTAATGTCATTCATTTCCCTTCGTTTGAAACTCAAACCTGGATATTAAGGGTTTAATTGCAATACTTGGTAGACTGTAACTTTAGAAAAAGACTTTAAAAAAAATCTTTCTTGATCCAAATAATAGATGAATCTCGTATTCATTATCATTTAACATAATTTTACAAAATATTTGAAATAAATTCATTTTTCTTGCTTCCGTGTAAGTAATATATTTTCCTATGCACATATCTATAATTGAAATTTTCCTGTGTTGTAATTTTGGAAAAGGCTGTAATTCGTAAAAGTGCAAATTATTTACTCTTACCAATAAATTGAAAAGAAAGTTAAGTATAGAACTCTCAGTATTCGAAAACATATATACTATTCTTTTTTATAAATTCATTCCTAATGTAATACGAAAATGCGCTGTGCACATTCATATTGGATTTCATCAAAATGTTCATACGTGTGGTGAGGAAGTTTTTTTTTTTTTTTTGGTTCTCGAAATATAGCCTCTTTGTATGTTAACTACACCACAAGGCTTACAGATGTAAGTCAGTTAGTTCACAATTGATAAAAAAAATCAAATATAAGGATATAGGCATAAATGCAGAGAAAAATGGAGGAAACAAATAAACACACAAATACAAACAAAAATGAAAAAAAATTGCTCACATACTAACAGAAACATAAATAAATGATATAAAACAATTAAAGAAGCATGATTTAAGATACAGATACAAAAGTATTAATGCAAATATATGTAGCTAAGCACATTAAAATAAAGTTTAAATAATACAGGGGAAAATGCTGTCAGTATATGTACAAAAGGAACTGAAAGATGATTTACTCTGTACAAAAGCAGATAAATGAGGAGGCCAAACTATATTGCTCTTGCTCTTGCTCTGAATGTGCCTTTCCAGAATAAACTTAGAGCATTTGTCAGATGACTTCAACATTGTCAAATATTTCCCTACCAACTTTTATGTGGCTTCAAAAAAATTAAATTCTTATTCCTGTTCAAAATTATTTAAACTTGGACCTCTTATTAATTATTTAAACCTCTTAGAAAGAAATTTATGCATTACTCGTATGTATGATAGCTAAAATTCTAGAGTACTTCTACATTTCTGGGGTTTAATGTCATTTGTTAAAAGAAACATCTAAGTGGTTTTACCGAGTTACTCTAATTTTATCAGGTATTCTGATGTCAATCGAAATCGAGTCTTTCCTTGTCTCTTTTAATCTCTTTCGTTTTTCTTCACTTAACTTAAAATCTGAACTGGGTATTAAGAACTTAATTACAGTGTCCCGTAAACTGCAATCTCATTGAAAGTCGCCCATTTCTTATCTATCTTCCTCCAAATAATGGATGAATCGAGTAATCATCGTCATTTTACAGAGTTTTACTAAGTATCTGAAATAAACTCGTTTCTCTTAAGTCTTCTTAATCTTTCGTGTAATTAATCATTTTTCTTACTGGGTAAAAAGTCTGCAGTTGAATTTCCAAAACAAGTGCCTGCGATCTAAGGGAACACTGGGACGAATAGAAATACTAAAATGCTATAACCTTAAGTGATTCAGAAGCTCATCGGTCGATCTAGCTCATCGTTTATTCTGATGAAAATAAATGAGCTTCCAGTGCACATTTTTTATTGAATTTCTAATGTCTTATAGGAAAAAGGTCGCCTGTTAAGAATGATTTGCTTTTCCGCATTCAAGGCAATAGTCATTATTGTAATGGTGTGTGAGTTGATGAATCCTTTTCCAATCAATCGATAATATATATATATATAGGCCTTGTTTCAAAAAACAAGGATGAAAAATTCAAATTCCAAGGAACATCAGAGTATAAAAAATGTGGCCGCTATTTTTGGTAATGGTTTTCAATTAATTCAAAAAAAAAGATTTATTTAAGAGGAATGGGGGGGGGGTAGTTCGATCCCCGGAGTTTTAAAAGTAATCAATACGGATTTAGAAATTCAGTAGACTCTCCATCTTCCAACTCCCTTTTTCTCAAACTTAAAAGCATGAAATTCATACATATTTTAATTCTATAAAATTGAACTAGAAAATAAAGCCGGCTTCTTAATAACATGAGATTAAAACTGGTGTTCTTATTTGATAAGAATTAAGAAAAGCCAGAAATACAATTAATTTGTGCAAATTGCTTTTCAATAAAATGTAAACTGAAGAATTTCACATTATGGAAATGATAGAAAGATGATCTTGTAATTTATAATGTTAAAATTTAGCAGAAAATATGAAAGAAAGCATTGCAGACCGCAGTTAACTTTTTAGCTTATTGAATTTGACTTGATATATTTAATTTAAAACTAAGTATTTGTTCAAAATTCAAAATTATTTCTTCAAATTTCTATCTAATATGGATTTAAAAATAAGCTGATACTGAAAGTCCCTTCCCAAAAAAAATTTTGGGGATTTAAAATGCTCCAAATAACGATATTTCGATTACCTTAATGCAGTTGAAATACGACAAAATTTTAAGATCAGGAATATAAATGAGAAATTTCACAAACCTGCTGAGCGCTATTAGAAGTATTGGTGATACCGTGATATAAAATTCTCAAAATTTGGCTTACTGTCAAAAGTAAATGTATATTTAAAACTATTTTTTATTAGACATAAAGACGAATTTCAACTAAGAATTTTGACATTTTGAACTCTTTTGGGATCTGGGTGACATTACATAATTTTATCATTTTCAGAACTTAACTATCAGTCAGCTAATTAAATTTATTTGATTTCGTATACGTGGCACCACCTGGTGGTAAATTTGTGGAAAAGTGATTTTAAAATCTCTTATTATTTATAATATAAAATTATAAATTACAAAAAAATAAAGTAATTGAAACTAACAATGCGCATTTCGGCATACTACAAAAAATGTGTTTCCAAAAATTGTTTTTATTAAGCTTATTTTTAGTTCGTTTAGATGCATTTTAAAGACATGCTTCGTCTTTAAGTGAACAAAAAGAAAGGGAAAAGTGAATTAACTTGGTGTCATGGAGTTGTGCTTTTATTAAAATGAAAATCCTCCGTGTGAGACGATTTTCTATGTTCACTTTGTTTTTCGCAACCTATAATACGTCTTTATCTTTGTGTGCTTGCAAAACTTTAAGAACAGGATAGTCGGTCAAAAATATAATTATATATAACTTCATTCAAAAATCTAGGGATGTGATCCGTAGTATTTTAGGTTCGAGACCCAATACCTCCTAAGAACCGTCGTGTGATGGAGTTTGTTGTACGTTAAATCCAACAGGGAAAAGGGAGTTCAAGCTGAAATGCCGTTCTTGCCATCTGACTGTGGTTCAAAATTACGAGATCCGCCTCCAAACAAAGTTGCTTTACAAGGGAACGTTAATATAACTAAACTAAACTCATTCAAAAATATGGTTATTTCCTACCTCCAAAAGAAAATTTGTCAGCTTCGAAACCGCCAAGTTTCAAATGGAAATCCAATTCTGCAAAAGAATCATCGTATATGTGGGTCTGATGTGCGTTTTCGACATCCAAATTCAGATTGTATTTGGAAGAATTAATGTTGACTTAAGAGTTTCTTCTGATTATCTAACTGTAGTTCGAAAGTACGCGAGTCATGTCAAATACATGTTTGCCAAAAATGGTACATGTTCACAAAACGGTTAATCTGGCTAAGTTAAATATATAACTCGAAAACGAAACCTGGATGATTTATGAGTAGAAATGATTTGATTTGCTAATCCATCACATCACATCAAATCTTACGAACCCATAAATCACCCAAATGATTAAAAGTGGTGATTAATAATTAAATAAAAATGATAACGGCCTTTATTGCCATTTTCTTTATAATTTACCGAAAATTAGAGAGATCTTAAAACCTTAATAGACTTATTTGTATACTTAATAGTTCCACAAACACACTGTCGCCCATGTGTGTGCCTTTAATATATCGAGTGACTACATTTAATATTTTAACTTAATAAATAATTGCGATAATTACGCTATCCAATTCCTAAGATATTAAATAATTCATCAAGGCAGTGAGTGATTACCTACGCTTCAATTCAAGACTCTGCGCCTTCCATTACTTTGAATTAAGTATTATATTATGCGAATAAAAGTTTTGCCTGTATTAAAATTACTTCACTAAAAGTTTACCGTGTCTTTTCTTTTTGAACCCTTCCTCTCCTGGGAAAAAGATTTTTGTATAAAATGCTTAATTTTGACTTTAAAGACGGTTCTTTTTTAAAATTTTTCCATTCACAAAATTATAGCGAGCAAACTTTACTCCGGTGCCTCGAACTATGCTTGCGTAAAGTGTTTGCTTAAGTTAATTAAATGAAATGGATAAGAATAGTTCCTTTCTTTAAAAGGCGAATTTTAAATCCCAATTTTCTAATCATGAAAAAGGAGTAATTTTCACGCTTTTCCCGAATGGCATAAAATTTCGTATTGAACGTCGTGTCCATTGTGTGTGTAGTAAAATTTGTACTTTTATTCAAATGTTGACAATGCCCATAAATATACTCATTGGAGGTATCCTGTTGTTGACTTCATTGTTGCAAAGATTTCTTTGTGTTAGTAAATTTTTATGGATCTGGTCTTTGGATATTTAATTTACTAACAGTAAGAAAGATCTGAGAGTAGGAATTAAACATTTAAATTTCTGTTTCAATCTTAAGATCTTCCATGTTTTATAAATGTATATATTATAAAAGAAATGATACATTTATCTGAAAATAACAGTAAAAGCGATTCTTCCCTGAGTGTAGGAATTTAACATTTAAATTTCTGTTTCAAACTTATGATCTTCCATATATTATAAATACATGTATTGTAAAAGAAATAAGACATTTATCCGAAAGTAACAGGAAAAAAAGATTCTTCCCTCAGTGCCCTAATTTAAAATTTAAATTTCTGTTTCAAACTTATGCTCTTCCATGCATTATAAATGCATGCATTATAAAAGAAATGATACATTTATCTGAAATTCAATTAATATCTGTAAATAATTTCACAAAATGAGCTCCAATTTTTTTCCATCAAAATGAGAATGTGTGTGTTAATTTAAAGAAGTACATGATAAGTCTGATTTTTAATTCCAAATCAAGATTAGTTGAATATCTTTTTTTTAAAAAAAAGAGACTCATTACAGAGAATTTTTGCCGTCTCAAATTTTTTGGTTAAACAGTTAAGAAAAATATATATAATGCCATCCGTTTCATAAAGCTGCTTCAAAATTAAGCTCTTTCACAAGATGATGAGCTTCATCAAAGAATGTAGTTGAACATATTTTCATTAAGGCAGGATTTTTCAATTTGTGATCCGTTTTTTGAGGGAGAGAGAGGTGGAGGGGTCAAATCTGGATATTAATTTGAAAGTAGAAACTGTGTTTACCATATCAGGGACCTTTTTTCTTTATCACTGAACTAAGGTCAACATTTCTCTATGCTTTTATTTAATGATATTCAAAAGAATTTCAACATAAAAAGCTGGGTGGCAATATTTCATATATTTTATAAAAATTATGAAAAAAAAATATCCAGATCTTAATTTTCAAAAATTAAATCAAATTCATAGATTTAAATGATATAAATTATTATTACTTAAAGTTAAAAAAAGACGACGATTCGGGACATTTTTTTTTCAAAATCAGACAAATCAGGAACTTACTATTTAGGTTAAAGAATCTAAAATGTCTCTTCATCTGTTCTGTATCTTCCCTGTCAATTTATATTTACTAACGATGTTAAAAATGTTAATTCATTCTCACAATATGTAATGATGCTGTTTTTTTAGAGTTTATATTTATTCGCTTCATCTTTAAATTAATAATAATAATAACAGATAGCGAATAATTTGATTACTGCGTATTAATAATAATATTGCACATAAGATAATCTTGTGACAATCTGTGAATCTCATTCGAATAATTAGGAAATGTAAATTTCCCTTTTTGGTTAGTAGTTCTTTCTCTACATTTTTGGATAAGCCACTTTTCCTGTGCATTTTGATTCAAAACAGTTTGCCATAACAATTCAATGTCAAGAAACTGTGAATAAAATTATCTTTAACTATTACATGTGCGATATTTTCAAGCGTTATTTCCAATAATAATGTCATATAATAATGCATAATGCTCTAAGCGTGACCAACTTAAGCAAACATTTTATCAGGAACTCATTAGAATAGCTCTTTAAGAAATTCAGTGGCATTTTAATGCAGCAGTTCTTGGCTCTTTAAATGAATAAAGTTTTATTGGTTATGTAGTTAGTTTCATCACTGAAAATTTCCAAAAATTACCCTCTCTGTAAACAAAGATTTGACTGAGCCAGACTTGCGATTTTTAACATTTGAAGTGAGTAGGAAAAGTACATGAAAAGGAATTTTAAGTTACGTAATACTTGAATATAATATTTCACAGAAATATTCGTTTCAAAACTGATGGCTGTTGTAGTATTTCGTTTGCTGTTAATTTTCATTTCGTTGTCTTTTATTATAGTTAGAAAGGATAAGTTAGAAATTCGTGTCATTGTTCAATAGGCCAAAACATAGGGATCAAGCCAGGAATTTCCTGAAATATTTGAAAATATTTGAAGCTAGGGTAATTCAAAATAAATGAAAAAATATTGAACTTTCATCGAACATATTTAGATGAGTGCTGCATACAACAAATGTTTCACGTATCTGTCATGCTTGATAGTATTTGTATGTTTTGGGGGTGCGATGGCCTGGTGGCAAGATTTCGGCTTCGGAACCGGGGGTCTTATGTTCGAGACCCAATTCCACCGAAGAACCATCGTATAAGCTTGCCTGATGTACGCTAAATCCGTCAGGGTCAAACCTCCTCCGGCTGGTGTGGTGTGGAGAGGGAGCCACAAGGTCAGGTATCATCCTCGTTATCTGACCGCTGTTCAAGATTATGAGGTCTGTCCCATAGTAGCCCTAGTGTTGCTTTAATATGGGGGGTTTAATCTAACAAATTTGTATGTTTTCTATTATATTCCTTTTTTTAAGAATAATTTAATTTCTTGTCACTAAGTTGCTTTATATTAAATAAATTTTGTTTGAAATTTATGATTAACTTATGACTGAAAAATCTTTTAACGCATATTTTTCAAAAATGCCAGTTTATCATTATGAAACATAAACTTCATTTCTTGATCTTCACTTTCTTATTTCCCCATTATTATTCCATGAAAGAAAGTGTTGTTATTTATATATTTTGTTTCTCTAGATGGAAATATTTACTTCATTGTGTTATTCAGCATAATTTTGTATTCTGGCAAAGGACGAAAACACTTCATTCAATAGTTAAAGGTAAACAGAAAAACATTGGATAGATGATTGTTTACCTCTACCCAATATTCTAAAATAGAATAATTCCTTTGTATACATATTAACCTCATTGTAGTTGTTAAAATTTGTGTATTTTCTTTCTCTCCATTTCAGAAATATCTTAATTTCCTTAGTTGCTTTTTTGTTAAATGTAAACAAATAAGATTCTAAATTTGGAAATTTTGTATGTTTATTTGATTGAAATTAAGATTTTGATGCTTTGAAAATTCTCGTTACCAGAGAAAGTAAGGATTTAAGTCTGAACAATAAAATATAATTACATCGCAGAGTATATCTTTTAAAGCGAAAACTTTTGAACTGAATGACACAAACAACTTTTCGTCTGTAAAACCTACGCTTTTTAGAATTAATATATTAGTTTTTAAATTATTTATTTAAATATTTTTAGTCGAATAAGCTGTGCATGCATAAACAGTGGAATTAAAAATTGTTACAAAGGGGAGTGTTTTTAATTTCGAAGTTACTCATTATGCTACTTAATTAATAATGAGTAAATATTCATGTTGTTCAGCAAACAACAGCTACTGAATTTTGGGAGCTTTTATTTCTCAGATTATGCAAAAATAGCTACATTATATTTTGATGAAAAACGACTCAAAATTGAAAACAAATGAAAATCTTTTCATCGAGAAAAAAAAAATGGTTTCGCTTTAAGCAGAACAGAATTTATGAACTTTGTTCCTTTACTTAATTGGCAAAATAAATGTAGTAAGTAAAGAAAAAAAAAATGCAAATTTCTTCAAAATTTCCATGCATCTCGAAAGCTCTTGAATTTTTCCTAGTTAATTAGGACCCCGGTGAGTTCTCGAAAATTAGTAAAAATGCCCCAAGTTCTTCAAGAGATTCCAAAAATTTTCTTGCTGATCTCTCGTTTAATAATCTTTTAAATAATACTTTGTAATAAATAATCACTCTTCTTAAGTTATCCTTTTACCATTTTTCCGTTCAGTTTTAAGTATCAAGATGTTTACCTGTACTTGGTGCAGATAAAAGTATGAATTATAAAAAATTACATGAAATTCTGAAAAGGAGCACGCTAATGTTGCTATTAGAGCATTTAAAAGTTTGTGGTGATAATTTTGATTTCATATCTCATTTTAAAATCTAATTACTTGACATTTTTCATGTTATGATCACAGCCCCCGCAATTTCAATTTTTCACTACATTAAATTGTAATAAAATAGAAGGTTTGAAGATTTCTTATGAAAATTCTCGAGAAAATAGTTTTCTGTTAAATGCACCTAACTTTAAAAATTAATACATGCCAGTGAGATTTGAAGATTCGGACATCTTGAAGAAGTTACACATTAAGCATAGAATCTTCAAATGTGAAATAAAACTATGAATAATAATAAAAAATACATGAAATTGTGAAACAAGAGTACACTTATGATGTTATTAGAGCATTTAAAAGTGTGAGGATAATTTTGGTTTCATGTATCATTTTAAAATATCTAATACTTGACATTTTTCCTGTTATAAACACAGCCCCCACAATTTCAATATTTCTGTACATTAAATTGTACTAAAATAGAAAGTTTAAAGATTTCTTTTACTTTTATTCTCCTGAAAATAGATTTAAGTGCTCTTAATTTTAATATATGCAAGTGAAGTTTTAGGGTTTGGCCGTTTTCGAGGAGTTATTGAGATTAGTTAAACATTAAGTATAAATTCTTCTATTAAAATTATTTGAAAATTAATAAAGGATTGAGAATAAAATAGATATGTTTGTTTTAAGAAAGGCCATGTAATGAATTTTGAAATGCATATGCTTTCAAAAAAATTATTCTCCATTCCCCACATACTGATTTAAAGTATGCGGAAAATGCAATTCTAATATTTACCTTCATACAGCTATTATAAATATTTGCTTATGAGATAGTATATCATTTGAAATTGTATTCTTGAAGCACATTTAATAGAGAAATGACGAGTTTGATAGTAATATTCCTAAAATAAAACTTAATTATGTGCAAGTCAGTAAATTAAAACGATAAACTATTTGATTTAGTAATTCTAATGTTTTTTAAATTTATTAATAGTTCAGGATGTTTTAATAAAAGATAGAGACAAGCATTTAGCTTTTCTTTTGTGGAACAAGAATTTTTCTTAAATTTCTGGTCTCAGTATATAAACTACATAAGAGTAGTAAGGCCTGTCTGATTTCAATCTAAAATTGTGATGTGATAATGTTGAAAAAATGGAAAGGATGTGACGAATTGTTGTCCATTACTCTTTAAATTATTGAAATTTTGTTTCCTCTTACAATAGTGAAGTCTAAATTCGAAATTTCAGAAAACGCCTGTTTTTTTTTTAATGTAATATACTTAGTGAAAGTAATTCTTCCATTTTTCTATTGTAAATAGAGCAATGTCTGAATTTCTTCAATGGAAAATTCCAAATATAGATATTGCAGTTAACTTCAATAGGAAGATTCCAGAAATGCTATGATACATAGACAGTTTCATTTTTTATGACGAACACTTGTTTGCTTCTTTTAGAGGTAATTAGAATGTAAACAAAAAACTCCAAAAATTTTAGCAATCCAAAATGGTGACAAAAATTCAAACAATCAAAAATTTTGGAACCATAGCCACAAAACACATCAGCATATAATTTGAATTTAAATTTTTAAAAAGGGAAATAAACTTTCGCTATTTTTTCAGAATTACATTTATTGATTGAAGCAACATCAATTATATTTTCTGCGTCATTTAAAGCACTTTTCCTGTTTGAACTATGTGTTTTTCTCAAGGTCTAGAAATCAACTATTGAGCACCGCTTAAAGTAAACATCTTGTTTATTAAGATTTGTTGTAACGTTAATTTATTGTTACAACATTACTTTATTTTATTAACCATGTTTTTCTAGTAGTTTCTGGTTGCTGTAAGGAAAAAAATCTCTTTCGCAATTGTTTTAAAGGATGCATTGTATAACCATTAAATTCACCTGAAGAGTCTTAACTTCTAATTCTGCATCCAGATTAATCAGTAAGCTTAAAGCACGAGGCGGGCCTAAATCCTTCTTTAATGGGATTTATACTTGTGACTTTTGATACTGAAGAAAATATTGTCCTTTCTTTAATCTCTAGCAATTGGAATTTAATGTTTAGACAATCGTTAGTATTTTGCTGTAGATCTAGTGCTTTATTCTTTTTTGTTTCGGAGTTGAACGTAAGAAATTCACGATATTAACCTGTATAAAACTCATTGTTTCTTGAAATAAACATAGAGAATTCAAAATACAAATTTGTTTAAACTCGATTATGTATTACATTTTTCATTACTTTACCTTATTTATGTGCGTTATTTATTACCGACTTGTAATAAAGAGATTCTAGTTGAACTGCCATCTAAACTTTTGATGGGAAAATTAAAAAGTTATAGATTGAATGGAAAATAATTGAAAATGTTCTTCAAAATAAGTTTATAGTGCTTTAGCCTCCCCAATAATTTCAAAGGAAGGGTGATCTTTAACAACTTACAAGGTATTAATAATTCTCCACCTGTAACTAGGTTCTGAAATAGCAACCAAAATTTTCCTTCTATCAATGACTTATTAGATTATGATATAACATGTCTACAAAAGTGAATGAGAGGAAGAAGATTATAGCTATTGTTCCCTAACTGTATATGTACATGCGTGATCTTTTAATCAGTAATTATCGAAATCTGTTTAAGCTTTAAAAGGAACTCTCGCTGTGACCGAAGTCGCAAATGGTTGGGCTCACATGTGGTCCAGTTCCTTTTTAATGCTCTGCATGAATGCAATCAGTTTTTTAAAAAATTGTAGTTAAATGGATATTCTACTTTAGGAGTTATGTAAATGCTTTTACCAAAAGGAGAGCACCATTTCCCCAATTTTCATGAGTCCTTAAATCATAGGTTTCATTAGGCCTGATTAATTCAAATTAGTATTGAAGAAATTAATTTAATTTGATTTAATGCATCTGTTTTAGATCTCATTTTAAAACAAAAAAATATATATAAATCTAAATTGTACAATTTTTACAACTAAAAACTGGATAATTCTGGCTACTGCTTAAAACTCATCTGAAGTTCGAATTTGCCGAAGTATTAATTAAAGCAGGAAAGAAAAAAAACCCATTTAATGTAAAATGTTAGTCCAATTATTATTTTAATAAATATCTTTTTTCCCCTGAGTTCTCTTTTTTATTTTCTTGTCTTAAAGAAGAGCTATTTATCAACGGCTATTATACTTAAGAGAACGCGAATTAAGAATTCTGAATAAAAATCAATCTCGCTCGATAAAATAAGCTGCTTTAAAAGTGTCCGCTGGGTCTTAAAAACTATTTAAAATTTCTTCAATGGCTTTCATATAAAGGGTTGTAAAGCACTGTCAATTTAATATGTTTAGCCGTGCGAAAATACAAGAGTTGTAATTAAGAAAGACATTAATTATTAAAAGATGAGGACAAAGCCTAATTAACGGAATCTTGATTTCAAAACAAAAGGAAGTAATCTATAAGGTTAATCGTCCTATATTATCTCTTGATGACTTTTCAGCAATTAAAAACACGATTGAATTATCTACTTCGAATAGAGAAGATTCTTTTGAATTTTTGGTTGCACACTCAATGTGAGTTTAAATGGTGCCTTATTGGAATTTAAATTTATTGTTTTATTGCAATTTTTGAAAGTACGATTGCAAGTATGGAAAGAAGAAATGAAAGCTATTTATCATAAAAATTGAAATATCGAAATGTTTTTGAAAAATTATGTATTCTCTTATAATAGCTGCAATAATATCCAAGGAGTAGGGGTTTAAGAGCTCTTCGAATTTAGCTATGGTGTCTAAGAAAATCGAACAATAAATATTATTATATATATAATATTACATGTATTATTTTAAAAGTAGCTTTTTATGCTCCAGTTAGTTTATTTTGCCAATGTTATCGAAAATACTTTAAAATATTTTTGATAAAATTATTATTTAATATTAAAATTTTGAAATCTTTTTTGTCTATTAATGGTATATAAAAATATATTTGGTATTCATGAAAAAAACCCAACTTATTTAGCTTGTTAGATAAGTTAATAAGTAAATAAATTCAGATAATGCATTAATTAATTAGTTCAATCATAAATTCATTAATTGAATTAGTTAATATATTAATTTAATTTATTAATTAATTAGATAAATAAATAATTAACTTCCAAAATAAGATACTTTGCTAAGGTTTGAGATAAGAAACTGTAACATTTAGATTTTGTTTCATAAAAAAAAAAAAAAAAAATTAATTACATGCGGCAATCCTTTTTCTAACATTAGATGTTGGGCATTACTATCTGAAAATAACAGAAACAACAATTAATATTTAATTTGATGTTTAAAACTACATAATGTGGTTTAAACATAAATTAACTTGATGATTACCGAAATTATTTTCTCCCACTGATGTAGTGTGTAGTGTGGTGGCGCAGCATGGCCAAATATGACCTTTGCGCCATTAAACCAAACTAAGCCAAACTGATGTAGTGTGGTGTGGTGCGGAGAGAAGGGTGGACCAGCTCAGTTGTCGTCCTCGTCATCTAACCACTGTTCAAAATTATGAGATTCGTCCCAAAACAACCCTAGTGTTGCTTTTAAACGGGACGTATAACTAAACTAAACTACTGAAATTATTAAGAGATGGCAGCTATAATCAGAGGTGTTGAAATGGATGGATTAGAGTTAATGTACTCTTCACGTGAAAAAAATATATAATCAGAAGTTCTAAGGCCTTAAAAAAATTAATTTAACTATAAGTTCCTTAATTACAAAAAAAACTGTTTGCACATGAAATACAACTACTGTTTTAATCTCATGAAATGATTCATTTACCAATCTAAAACCACTTTCCATCTATCTTCTTTTCTTAAGTTCACTTATATTTTTAGTACTTGTATCAAAGAAATCAGTTGATAATCTGCATATGAATATAAATATTCTTCATATACGAATAGACATTCTGCCTATAAGAATAGACACTCTGCTTTTTGAGAAGACAAGTTACAAATTCTGAAAAAAATAAATATTCATGGCAGAACAAGGTTGATTAAAAGAGCCCAATAGGACTTGAAAACTGCTTAAATTTTTTTAAATACTTTTAAACAAAAGAGACTGTTTTAGGTCCTGTCAATTTAATATGCTTAATCGCGTGAAAATACAAGAGCAGTAATTACAAGAGTCATTAATTATTAAAAAATGAAGACTTTTCAGTTTAATTGGCAAAAGTTTCATTACTAGACAAAAGAAAGAAATCTGTGAGTTCCCGCCTTGGTCGATGACTTACTTTAGGAGGTAAAGCTGAACCAAAGGCACAATTGAATTAACTTGTCCGAATGGGGGGCCCGCCTCCTGACTTTCTGGTTGGCTGCCTTGCACCGGCCGCTGACAATGCGAACTTAACATCCCTTATCGCGACTTCACGAAAGGGTAGGATTTCCGAGTGTGACTAGCTATCGGAATGAAATATTACTGCGATTTTCAGGGCTGACTTGCGTTGTCGTTCTCGACATATTCGAATGGAAATGTTGCAAGTAGGGGACGCGGCTGTCGTCTACCTAAAAAAGGACTGTAGAAGGAACTGATGGAGAATGGATTAATTTCCGATATTTTCTTGGCAAAATCTCATACATCAACAAAAAAAGATAAAGAAAAATTCTATGTTGTACTTTCTTTAGGGTTTAAAATTTGGAAACTTGAGAGTTGTCAGCTGTATATGATATATCGGCTAAAATTCTACAAAATGTACAACGACATATAAAAATCTTTTTCTAAGTAACGCTTGTATAAATTTGTGAATATGGGGAATGGTATGAAATAGATTTCAAATTCGAACTTGGACCTCATTTTTAATTAAAATTAAGCAATAAAATTTAATTATAATAATTTAAATTTATCAGTTAACGATTTCTTTACAGATATATTTTAAAATCATTAATGTAATAAATGAATAGTAATTTATTCATCATTCTTTAAATTATTCAAAAATCCGTTAGTTGGCTTTATAGGCATTATTAATTGGTTTTAAATCTGTGAGTTGTGCTGTAACTTATGGCACTTTATAACCCCGCTGACAGATACATGTCAGCAATTTAAACCAAGTGAGCATCTCTTGTATTTTTAGTAGCGTCAACTCTAGCCAAGAGTACGATTTAGTTACTTCATGTATAACGCTTTCACAACCCCTTTTCACTGGGGTGGGGGCACAGTCACATACCTCACAGATAGAACACAGAACAACCAAGCCCCGAATCGGGAGTCGAATCATGAACGCTCAGATAACGGGGAAGATGCGTTGCCCTTATGACAGGACGCCGTCTGGTTTTAAATCTTATAGACTTTATGAGTACTCCTTTATTTTAGTTATATTCAAGTTGATGACAAATTTATCTTACTGAATAAATGCAAATTATAACAGTTATGCAAAAATTCACGCAAAAAACACTAATTTTCTCATTCACAAAAAAGAATTAAAAATATATATATGTAATGGTTGAAAAGGATTATCAATCGCATAGCCCATTATCGCGTTTGAACACGATGCAATTATTCAAAAATGTGATTAAGCGCTCTTTTACAAAAAGACACCGCAATTAAAATACTTTATCTAAAACGTAAAAGAGAAGGTAATTAAATTGATGATAGAATGGGACCAAGAACAGACAACTCATTAACATTCTTATATTTTAATTATCATTACAAAAAACTAAATTTCCTTTCATAAAGTATTTATTATAATTGGGTTACAAATGAGCAATTGTCACTTTACATACCACATTAACGTCATTATGCGTTTTCTAGAGTGAAATATTTCTAATAAACGGAATAATGCTACACATGGTTTTTTTAAAGATCTACCTTAAGAAGCATGCCATAGTACAACTGCTGTTTTACTTATTTTAAATTATGAGTTATATATTGACATCATGAACGTTATTATTTATAAGAGAGGGTTCATATAACTGCTTTTTAATGCTTATATTGTAATGATATTCATTTTTTACGATAATCTAGTGGCGCCCTAGTGGCATAACCTTTGTCTTGATTTCCAAATCGCAAGTTCGAATGTGGATTCTATGGAATATCCGTCAAATTTACGAGTCTTAAGCACATACATCTTTTCATTTCAACATTCATTTTTATTTCAGATATTTTGAATTGCTGATGATAGATATTTCATTTGGTCGTGCGAATTGAATTAGTGGAATTTCAAACGCCGCCACATCTATGTGGTTTGGAACTTTTGACAATTAAGAGCCAGTTTAAGTACCCTTCCTGCCAAAATACCTCGTTCATTGTTATTAGAGATGTTGATTTAGCAGATTAAATCAAATTATATTTTAAACTGGAGTAATTCCACGTTATTGCTCCATATATGTGACAAAAATATACATAATAGGCAAGCATATCATATAAAATATTTGTACTTCATTTTCATGCATTTTAGAACTGAAACCCCTTTTAAGACTTGTTTTACAAAAGAATGAATTGAATAATAATAAATCCCACAATATTATTCAAATCGAATCTCTAGAATGAAAGCAAATTTTGTTGGCTTCATATTTCTTTTACTCCGAAGAATACTTGGGAAACATTTGATAAAAATTTAAGTTCTAGTATTTTAAACTGTTTGATTACGTTTTAATGAACATAAGTCATTCTAAATAGCCTGTGCATTTCTAAGAAAGCTTCAATTAAAGTATTTTACTACGTTGAATAGTTGAAACAGATAAGTGTCTGTTCTGAAATAACATCAAGTGAAATATTTTGCTTTGAAGTTTAAGAATGAAGAGAAAGAAACACTTCACCAACAAAGCAGCGTAGTTTTCGTTATTTTAATAAAGGACTTTCTGGATATTCAAACGTTCGAGATTCATTAAGCATTTTCATAAAATGCTTCAATTTTACGAAATATTTTGCTTTCGTTGAGAAACAACTAATATAATTATAAAAGCTCCTTTTAGAAATGAGAATTCAACATAAAACGGAGATTATTAGGCATATTTGAAGAAATGTAAGGATTCCGCTTTTATGTTACAAAAACTGTCTTTGATCTTCTATAATGTTATTTAATATCTGAAAATGTAATAATTTTGATTATCAGGAGGACAGCAGTTTCATAAATAAACGTTTTTAAGGTTATGGTGAGAGAGCGAAATGATTGTCATTTTCTTAGCAATTAAATATTTACACAATAATTTTATCAAATATTTATTTACTTTTTATTTATTTATTTTTTTATTTTTAATTTTATTTATTTATTTTTATGGCTGTTCATTGAAAATATTTGGCTAAAGTTTAAGCATAAAACGGCAATTTAGAAAGTATGATGAATAGAATTTTGGTCATTTTTCAAATACAAGTGCCTTATACAGGGTTTAAGAAATAAGATGATATTGTGAAAATACAATAGGCTTTCACAAATTTTTAATTTAAAAATGCATACATTCTTTGCAAATAGATTAGTAGTGTTTTACAGCTAATTCTGATGTTTTCCATAACAGCAGGATTTTTATTTATTTATTGAATTTTAATTTGAAAGTATGAGTATTGATATTAGAGTCCACAGAGCTATCGGCTTTGAGGTTAGAGATTTCCAAGTTCCAGGTTTCGAAAACTGATTCCATCAGTGGTCTTCTATATATATGGGACTAACACATGGTAAATCTGACTTTTAGGTTTAAAGGTCCTCGTTCTAGTTTGAGAGAGAATTTCGGGAAGTGGGTATAGGTCTGTTTTTATCTTTGTCATTTAACAAAAGGTTCAAAGCTAAGAGTACAGTCTCAATTTAGCTTAGTACTGCTTCAAAATGGGGAGTTACTCTAAATTAAAAGCACTCTTATCAATGCAAACTCCTTGTGCGTAAAGAGGAGCAGTGAACTGGGTGCTGTCTCAAGGTCTGTGGGTCGTTGGTTCGAAACGAGAATCGAACAGAGATTCATTTGGAGGTGAACATCAATCTCTAGTGAATATTAAATCTGCCGGCAAGAACCAAATGTCTCCCTTTTGGTATATTGCGGAATTTATGAAAATCTTCAATCAGCTTGGATATTATCCTCAATGGGATTCAGAATAACGATGTTCGTTCCAAAATAACCCTCGAGTAGCTCTAATTTAATACAACAATGCTGTGTATGCTGTTTTCAGTTGTTGAAATTTATCTGCCGTCATTTTGTTCTCATCCTAATCCGTTATAAAACTGCTTTCCCGAAACTTCATAAGAAATAATTGGTTTTAATTTTACGAAGAATTGACTTTCTATTTATTTATACATAGCTTTTTATACAATTAGATTTCACAATTTTATATGAAAGCTCGTTTCTTCCCCTTTGTATCTTAATTTAACCGCTTTCCTTAAAATGGCATGCCTATTGCCATTGTAACTGGATTTACTGAATTTTTTGTATTCAAATCTGCAAATCAGGGAAGCTATTAAAACTACAAAATGACTTGGAAACTCTTTATTAACTCAAGTACCCTTTACCCTCTTACTTGGATTGAAAAACATGTAATGTTTAAATAGGATTTGTTCTCTAATTAGGAGATAAAGTAAATTCGTAGGTTAATTAGAAGGTTGAATATTCGAGTCCGGAATCCTCTGAATATTCATTGCGTGCTCGATAGTGCATGATAATTTTACAAATTCTCAACTATACATATTAATGCGTAAAACTTGAGAGCTAAATACCAGCTCAGATATCAATTCTGATAACTATTGACATTTCCCTTTCTTAAAAGTAAGTGTCCTCTAGTCACTATTTTTTAAAAATTAATTTTATATCAAGTATGATTTATGACTACATAATTAATCATAAATGTTTTAGTTATCCTTTAATTAATGAACTAAGCTAATGATTAACAAAAATTAACAGAAAATATCTTCAGCATTTTTATTTGGGCAGTTTTACTTAATTAATTTATACCCCTTATTAATGCAACTTAAAATTGCGTAATTATAGCTCTCATTTCTTAAATTTGATAAGGAAGACTACAAAGAATTTCCCTAGAAAAAAAGCCATAAGAGCTAGATTATACTTTTTTAATTTTAGCTCGAAAAATTCTCTTCTCAACAGAGTAATTTTTCTCTACGATCGCTATTTAATGCATGGGGTTTCATCAAGTAAGCGAGGAAATAAAAATATCAGATTAAGAACATTAAATATCAATTATAAAAAGTCTTGCTTCTGCAAAAGAAATGGGGATCTTAATTGCTAACTGCTTTCGACTTGACGGAAATTGAAAAAACTGAGCGAGAAGGCTCGAAGCCAAACTAATTGGATGTTATGCATCTCTTAAAAATTCGTAAAAACCGATAACTCCTCTTTAGCTGTCGCAACTCCTGATGCTTATCAAGTCTGGAGTGCATCTATCAGGAGAGAAACTGTCGCTTTCTCGGCTGTATAATAATGCTCGTGTCCGTGTTCAATTGCTCATTTGAAAGCTCTCATTAGTTATAAAGCTTGTAACGCGAAGATGTGTAAGAGTAAATTTGATATTCAATATCTGATTGCTGTCCAGATTACTATTGACAGATAGTAAGCAGATCTGGTTTCCTTTGAGATCAGATCATGCAAAATTTCCTCTTCTCTGATAAGTGCTGACTGTCTGGGATATTTATTGATTGGCTATTTCATCGTCGGCAAAGGATAGACGCCATTCTTTGATGCAACTTGCATGAAAAGTTTCCATGGCGGTTGATTTTCGTAATTTCAGTTATGAGTGAAGTAGTAATATGCCATTCAGTTATCGAGTGCTTTTCTTGCCTCATTTATTTGTCAAATTTATTTAAATTAGAAGTTCAATGTTGAATACTTCATCTTGTTTTAGATTTTATGTTTCAAAGTTTTAAATTTGAATAGCCAATAGTCAACTATTGAAATAATGAATTTTATTTTGTTTGTGTTAACGTTTGTATGAAGTTATCTGAGAACCCAAAATTCCATATTGAGCCTGGATAAAAGTATTATAGTTACGCCTTGAAGAAACTCTGGTCAAATAGTATCTCTACTTCACTGATGAACAAAATCGGACTTTACTCTCAATTTCATCGCAAATATATTTCTTGTATTAATACAGTTCACTTTAAATATTCAGAATTAAATGTCTATTCATTGGTATAGTGAAGATATGAAGATAATTATTTGTCATTCCTCATTATCTAATAATATTTGCAATTTTTCCAAAATTCCAATTTTAAAATCTCTTATGTAAATTTAAAACTGCCCAGTTACAAATCAACGATTTAATGTGTGTTTTAGAAATTATTTAACGATTATAAATATTTGAAAATTTATAAGTGAATGGTTCGTTTAAATGCTAGAAAAGCTACATTTTGTTTATGTCTTTGTTAGAAGCTTAAATAATTTACTTGGAAATATTTCAATGATAATGATGATATTAATTAAAAAGTTCATTTTAATGCTTACGAAGTTCATTTAAATTTTAAGATTAGTTTCGACAATGGATGTTGCATTTTGAATTCAATTATTCGTTTTAAATGCCTTGTGCTAAGCAGGTAAATACTAGTTTTGCAGTGGATCACGGATTCATATCTCATTTCCAACAGAAGTGCCCATTACATGAAACTGTCGTTCTCCTCTGCTAAATATTTCCAATTATCAAAAAATAAGTGGACAGATAAGAAAAAATCGACAGTGTGTTGGTTAAACGAGTATATTTTTTTCTTCTGACATAGACTTAATTCCAGTGTACGTGAAGTAATTTCGAAATATAACTGAAATCAATCTCATCCTAAATTAAAACAGAGTATCATTATTGGAGGGTTTTGATACCGTACAGAAGTATCATGATAAATCTCTTATTACGTAGCAAACTCATGTCTATTACAATTTTGAAATAGCTGATTTGTTAATTTTCTTGTTAACTATGCAGAATTTTTAAATGGTGAAAAAATTTATGTTGATGATGTAAGATTTGAAGACAGTAAGAAAATATTTCTTAACCATGTCGAATTTTCGAATTGGCTCTAATATTGACTATGACTCAATGTCAGAATACAATGTTAGCAATCTGGGATTTGTCTTAACAATAATAGCCTCAAATCAGTTCTTTTTTTATAATAATATTTAGATTGTTGACTTGATCTTCTTTCTTCAAATCCGCGTCCATCAATGATTTTATTATTAGCATTAGATTATAGAAATATTGGCTATTGTATTTTTGTGTATTCATTCTAGCTTCCCAAAAAGAAATATATTGATCAAGAAAAGAAAATATTATTTTTAGGATAACAGCTTTAACAAGAGTACTGAATCGTGTACAAATTCATCATTCTTGTATAAAAAATTCAAGAGAATTTTTTTTCTTATTGTTACTTTTTCTATCCTCAAATAAATACTTGGTTAAATCCTGAAGTCTCCGAGATTAACTTCTTGAAAAGAAATCCCTTAGCGTATCTAGGAGAAAAAGGAAAACCTCAGAATTGAGGAGAAACGACTCATCGACTCAAAATGGCTGGTATGAAAGAGTACAGGTTGTGATATTTTTATTTAAAGCTATTCACTGCAGATCGGAAAGTTCCTTGAAAGAGAAACTGACAGGAACACATCAATAATTTTATTTTGAAGGAGTTAAAGAAAAAGAATGATAAAGTGTCGAATGACTCTCTTTGAATGTCTCTCGAATGAAGCATTCACTACTCAGTTCGAGAAATTCAATGATATTTTTCTATCGGTCATAACTTTTTTAAAGAATATAGTCCTCACTCCACCCCTTTATTTGCTTTGTTCAATATTTTTTTTTTAAATCCTTTGTAGAGAGACATGGTATTATTCGAAAACACTGTAACAAAATAATATTGTAAATGGGTTTTTTTATATTTAAAATAGTTATTTCGAAAAAATTTGAAGATTCATTGCTTTTAATATACGTAACAGAAAATCCATGGTAGATTTGCCTTTTAGTACTTGCTCAAGCACTAACCTGATTGGAATTCCATACCTTCACACTACAAAAACGAACAATGTAAACAATGCAAAGACCTTATAGAACATACTTTCATTTTCTGGTGTTGTAAGGATATGTTAGAGAATCCTTAGAGCTCAAACATGGATGAATAGTTAGGATCAGTTGATTAAAAGCTCAAGCAGGGTATATTTGAATAAAAAAATATGCGATTTCAGTGGATTGAAACTATAATCGCGTATCGATTAGGAACTGTGCATGGTATAAAACAGGGCTGTTTTATTTGTTTATTTTTACTTGAGGATTCTTTTCTTTTCTTTCTATCTTTTTTTTGGTACTAAAAATTATTTCACCCTATTAATAGAAGAAAAATAGTTCAATGGTTCCGAATGTTTGCACAGTCATCCAAAAAAGTATTCAGACACTAAGATGAATAATGCTTCATTCATTAAAAAAATTCAAAACTATTAGCTCAAAGAATATTAATTCTACGAGGATAAAAATATATACTAAATAGTTTAAATAGTTACTGAAATAATTGTCTTAAACTAAAAAATTAAAGTATAATTAACTCTATAATACTTTTACAATCGATGTTCAGTATTAAAAAGTATTCGAAAACTTAACAATTAATTAACAAGAATACTTTTACCGCTTGAAAGTACTCTTTTAGTACTTCGTTTATCGACCCTTGTCTTTTAGTTATTTTTTCAATCTACTTAGTATTGAATTAACAATTAGTTTGTGTATATTGGGATCAATACCTCACCATTCTGCAGTTAGTTTTTCTTTCAGGATATTTTTACTTGTAACATTGTTTTCATATCAACGTTACTATATATTATCTCATAAATGTTTTATAGGATTAAGATCGAGACTTTGGTCGTTTTAATGGCCATGGGACATTGATAGAAGGCCGTGACTTAACATTTCGGACTTGGCTATCGGATCGTTATCTCGAAGGAGTTTAAAACTGAATAAAATTCCCCTTTTTCTCAGTATTTTGTTTTATATTTATTTCAAAAATTTCTAAGTTACCATATATGTTGACCTAGAATTAATTGATTTTTGCTATCAGTTAATCTAGGTTTCCTGTTTCAAAACTAGTCATACAATTCCGAACGGGTTGGCTGCCGCCGTCATGTTTTCTTGTGAAAGTTTCTTGGTATAAGCTGAATGTTAAGGTTTTTTTTTTTTGCTTTGCTTTGCTTTCCATTTGAACAAGAACATTACGTTTATTTTCGTCAACAAAAAATTACTGAATCCCAAAACTCTTTGGATTGTGTTTTTTATATAACATCTACGAAATTATGATCTATCCTGATTCACTTTAATAATAAAAATAATGTGAATTATTTCTAATTGCGAATTATATATTTTTTCTAAGTATAATCCTCGATCATGAGGTCATGATTCTATAAGAAATAGTTTGAGTGTAAGTTATTTTCCTGAAGCAATCTTTAGCTATAAGCATTAACTTAACAATACTAACCCTCGAATTCATAGGGAATATTTCAATATCAATAATTTTGAAAATTGTTCGCCATCTTAGATATGCTTAAATTTTTAGAGAGATGGTTTTCCTGTATTTAGAAATACATTAATTATTAATAATTTTCTTGTTTTTAAAATATTACTGATTGTTCGAATAGATTTTCCACTTTTACAGTGGTCTAGAATGATATTTTTCATTCCAGTTCTATTTTCGGGTTTCTTTCGAAATATTTACAAAACACTTTCCAATTTTCATTATTTGGACTGATTAATCAAAGTGCTACCGTGCCTTAAGGTAAATAAGGCATTTATTTTGATTTATATCCAAAAGACTTCTGAGTTTCTAATTTTTTTTTAACTTATTGATAAAGAAAGATGTAAAAATTTATTTCATTATTTAATTTATTCAGCTCTTTTTTCTTGCAATTCTGTCTAAATGTACGTTTTACAAAATAAATGCAAAAAGTTGAACTGTTGAGCAACGGATTGTAAAACCCTCTTCGCTTTTGCGCTTGCATTAGGATTGGTTTAATTCGTCAAAATAGGGATGAAAGGAGGGGAGGTTTACATTTACTAAAATCTAATTGGGGAATTCCAAGGTCAAAGGGAATAGCGGAAATGCATTTATCGTTCCTCGTCTCACCCCTTAATGAGATAAAGTAATCGAAAAGCTGTCGTCTCAGAATCCGTTGACGAACAGTAGTTATATTGTTGTTGTTGCTTATCCCCCTTGGATTGAACATCAATTCAAACCAAGTCCAAGAGATTGTGTCGCATCATAAGATTGTAAACTGATACCCCCTCATTCACTTGCTGCAGAGACACCTATACAGTCAATGAAATGGGGGGGGGAGAAGTGCCCGAGGAGAGGCTAGGGGTATACACCTTTTGGGCTTTGATGAATAAAAGACTTTTTATATGGCCAGACCTTAGCCTACATAATAACGTTTGAGCAATTCTTGGACTGGTGCATGCCAGAGAAAAGCCTGAACTCGTACCGATATACTAGTCAGGCTTTGGGGTAACATTCTATTTTGTTTTAGTTCTTTGTTTAAACAAGGTGTGAAACTCTGCGACGGCTAGACCTTAGCCTAGATAATAGCGTTTGAACACTTCTTGGACTGGTGCATGCCAGAGACAAGCCTTGACTAGTGCCGGCATGGGAAACCTTCCATATTGTTTCAATACTTTGTTTAAACAAGGCGTGGATCTCTGCGAGTTATAGTTATTATTATTCTTGAAAAATAACTGATGTCAGTTATAGTTATACTTGAATAATAACTGAAATAATCGACTACAATATTTTTAAATTAAATTGCCGGAACACTATTTTAAATACCTATATATGTTTAGACGATTCAGTGAATGATAAATTTTAATTAAATGTTTTATTTAAAATGCCATTTTTATTCCTTTTTTTACTAAGTTACTTTGAAGAATTAAACAGAGAGACTCACTCGGATCTTTTAGAAATCTATATTGGGTCAGAACTCACTATTAATTTATGAGATGCATTGCATTTGAATTTCATTTATATGTTAATGCGTAAACGACTGCTAGCTATTTAAAGACTTTCGCTTTCAAATAAATGAATATGCTTGCAAATTCATTTTTGGACAATAAAGGAATAAAGCACCTCAAAATATAATGGATGCAAAATTATTTCAAACTTTTCATATTGTATTCAGAGGAAAATAAAAAATCATAAAAAATTCCAATTCATTACAAATAGAGATACATAATAACGCTTAAATATTTGCTTGAAAAATAGACATTTCATTTTTTATAATCAAATCCCACGTCATTTTAGATTTCCTATTGCAAATGAAATATAATTAAAATGCAATGAAATAAGATAATTACATTTTAATCAAAATTTGTTATAAACAAGCTATACGTGTCTTTTCATTTTATTAGAAATATAGTTGTACAGCTAAAATATACTTGAAAAATATTCACATACGGAAAATTTGAATCCATTAAAAATTTTTAGCAGATGCCTATCAGTTACTCACATATTTTTCTTAAATATAGCAATAAAAGATCCAAATCTAAAATTTCTCATATGTCTGAGTCGTTATTTTAAAAAGAAAAGTAACTTATTTTTAGCATTTAAATCTTTTTTATTCATCTTTATTCATTAATTCAAACTCACTATCCGGTTTCCTCATTCCTTTTCTGATTTGAATTAAGAAAATGAGCTTCTCGAGCTAGATGAATCAATTTCCTCATTCAATGAATTACTACTTGAGGCAAAATATATCTTGCCAGCATTCACAGAAAGCAAATTGAAACTTTGAACAACCGCTCCTCCGATTTAATAATTAATTCCTATCAGAGTTAATACAAATAAAGGGAAAAGTGAATAAATCTTATACCGCAGCGATTAAAAGTTAGAGATCTCAGTGCTGGAAAGAAGCTCTAAATTACATTTTGGGTAGATTTGGTGGCAAATTGTTTAAAATGAACGTGTTTCAGCTTGTTGGTCGACAAATGAGTTCCTATTATTTCTCGTTATTGGAAAGTTTATGGGATGACAGGAATATTTGCCTGTAGCAAAGGGTCCAAAGAAAGGAAAAGTTCAGATGATTAACGCGAGTAATAAATTTGTTTCACTGCAAATAATTTCTTCTCATATTTATTTGATAAGGATTGCTTATTGAGTGCAGAAATAGTATATATATATATATATATATATA
>JAPMOQ010045994.1:6201702-6233124 GCA_026543055.1 Argiope trifasciata
AAAAAATATTTGAATTTTTTATTATCATGTGCTAATATATTTTATAATTATATTTTATTCATGAAATTTAAATAATATTGAGTACCTTGTGTTGAAATATATTTTTTAAGCGTGTATTTTTTTTTTCTTTTAGTTCCCGTCACCATTGAAGTGGAGCACAATGTCACTAATCAGAAAATTGATGGTAAAGCTAACTTAACATGTCTAGTCACTGCTCACCCTTTGCCAGCCGTTGAATGGCTGAAAAACGATGAAATACTCAATACTTCACATTCGGGCCGGTTACAAATGGCTACCGGCGATATTGATCCAGTTACGATATTAGCCTCTCTCCACATAGAAAATTTGGAACGCGAAGATAATGGCACATATACTTGTCAAGCGAGCAATGAATTCACAAATGCAAGTGCAGCCCAAGCTTTGTTGGTGGAAGGTAAGGAATTCTAACTTTTTTTTTATCCGGATTCAATTTATTATCTCAGTTAGAGCGCTTTTTATCTTTTTAGCTGGATTCAAATTTCTATTTCAGTTAAAGCGCTTGCTGAATGCCACGTACATTAGTGATAAAATTATGCATAGAGTAATTTAATTTATTGCAAGAACAGCACAAATTTACTTGATGAATGAGTTAACTCACTCATAATAATAAGTTTTACATATTTAAAAAAAAGTCTTTTTAATTATAAGTCATCTGAACATCAGTATTATATAATTAGCTTTTATTGCTTAAAAAGAAAACATTTGTTTATAAGAATGAAAAAGAAAATAAATTAATAATGCAAGAAAATACGGTACATTGAAATTATGTTAAATATAATATTTTTTTTATTTCAGTAACGTAATAATTTCAGAAACAAGTATTAATATTCGCAAGACGAATCAAACATAACAATATCGTAATCTAACAGCACGTTGTCTCGCGCTATGCTACGAAAGAACGTTCATTTTCTTTTTACAAGATGTGTATTGTATCTTAAAATGAAATTGGCTATGCGCAATTGGTGAGAGTTACCTGTCCAGGATTTGACTTCATCGAATCTATAAAGCTTTAACTTCAAATCTTTGCAAATATTAGGGTGTCCCAAAAGCATTTTTCTCATCGCCCGTTCTAAAAAGACTTGTAACTAGAGACGAAAATTGGATTTTATACGAAAATGTGCATGGAAAATGCACTTGGTGTAAAGATAATAAATCTTCAAATGTCGAAAAATCGTGGTGAAACAGTAAATTCTACGAAATACCGTCATCAAATGGATCAATTGAAAGCTGCCATAGCAACAACAAACAAAAAAATCAATGACTAGACGTGGCGCTGTTTTCCATCATGGCAACGCGAGACCACATATCGCATTAGTCGTAAGAGAAAAGTTCTTACATATTGATTGGAATGCTTTACCGCATCTTGAATACTCACCAGATCTCGCTCCATCTGATTATTACTTCTTTCTGTCCTTAAAAAATGCTCTTTCCGATAAGCGCTTTAAATCTATCAGTGAAATAAAAGAGCACCTCGAGGATTATTTTTTTTTTTGCCCAAAATACAACACTTTTGGAAAGAAAACATAATGAGGCCTCCTGAGAAATGGAAGAAGGTAATAGAGCGAAAGGGTTTTTATATAACAAAATAAATAATATCATAAACAGTTAATAGTGTGCATTAACTTCATATTGGAAATAGGAAAAGAACTTATGGAGTACTTTGATACATAAAAATTAAATATTCATATTTATTTTAATTGATTTAGTTTTCCACCTTTAAATGTAAAATTTTTAATGCATTAAAGCAATTGAGATTTTTTATATTTTTATAGATGAAAAAGGAGTGTCGTGAACAGTTAATCGAGTTTTCATAATTATAATACAAATCTATAAATCTACAAATTTCGGATTGAACTCTGACACCTCTCTAATCTTACTTTACAAAACTAAGACAAAGTAAATGCGTATTTTATTGCACTCATTTCTCAAACTACCCTTGTGCCCGGAGCCTTAACCGTCTTCTTCATTAAATTATTTGAACCTGCGCTTCCACATTTAGTTCTTTAATTCTCTTTTATTTCCTTGTAATAAACTTCTCTGACATTGTTTACACGGAATTAAATTGAATATTTAAATAAAGCTGAATTCCAATTTCACTGAAAGATTGAATCTTAATCTTTTTAAATAACTGGAAGCAGACTTCATTAATTTTTCATAAACTTCTCTAGAGAGCATCAAAAATATTTTAAACTTTCAAAATATCCTAAGAAAGGCATATTTTGGAGATGAAACAAAACAGAAGTTAGATGCCATTTATAATAGTTTCCAAAAATTCTTATAGTTTATTAGATAATGCGAAACTTGTCAAAAATCCAAACAGTCTTCAAAATGTCTTCAGAATATTTGTTCTTACCACCTTCAAGTGAATGTCAGAGTTAATACGAATATGTAAAATATAACTCCTGAATAAGATACTGAGTTACAACAAGATAGGATTAGAACCAAGCAAACTATTAGAATAAATAGTCTGAATAAGTTGCCGTTCTGGGTTAGAAATATAATTTGGAATTTTTATTTTATTATGAAGAAATGGAGCTCCATAATGTTCAACTCCATAAAGATTACTGAGGAATAATTTGAACAGTCGGAAATTTAGTGAATGGAATGACCTGCATATTCCCCATAGTCTAATCCAATTAACAATCTGTGGCATCCGAAGGAGGATTATTGCAGTTCTCTAACTCGCTCAAGTACTCTCAAGAAATTTGGGGCACTTCTAACAATCAATGCGTAAAACTCTATTGGGACATTTAGTTGAAGACATGCAACTTTCATGCTGACTCCCCATTGCCTTGCGAAAGGACTATTTCTTATCGATCTCGCTTCATTAAGACTCGAGCGGCGATAAGGGTCTTTTTAATGTAATCAGTGGCTGCTGGTTCAACTATACAATGGTAATGGTCCTCGTGTTTTTTTTTTGTTTTTTTTTTTTGGAGAGCTATTATATTTTAGTAAAGAAAATAATTCTAAATTTTAAATAAATAGATAATTTTTATTAATATTAAAGCTTTTGAATAATTTATATTTCTTTCTGGCTTAGATTTTGTATCATTTTTTATTCGAATATTATAGAGTGGTACTTCTATAACAACTTTTCGCTCTTAAATGATTTTAGATTTGAGTGAAACCTCATATAATCCCAAACCATTAAGAACTTTCAAAGAATAAGCTTTAAGGATAATCTAAGTTATCACTGTTATAAAAGAGTAAAATATTCTATTTCATAAATAAGAAGCATAGATGTTTATTCTAACCAGATGCTTCATCTCTAACACATATCTACATTTAATTCGTATGATGAAGTGTTTTAATTATTCATCCTATTCTTAATGTATTGAAAAATAAGAAGAATTTTTGATAGTCCAACAATTTGTTATCTGAAAATTCGATTTGCATTAATATTTGAGCATTTTTAAACATAAAAAGACCTTAAGCTTTAAAAACCCTTTAAAAATCACATGTTATTTATGATTCTTTTCTGAAATCTCGAAATCTCAAATCTTCTGTGAAACTACTCAAATTTTAAAACAATGATGACTATTCCATCTTTTACTACAATAATCAATATAAATAAAAGAAAATAACATCTAATATCAGAGAATTTTTATTGTTGTAATGTTATCTCTGTTCTTAATTACTTTAGCTTAGTAGTTGATATTTCAGAGACATTATTTTAGATCAAATTCGGGTACCAAAATTATAGTTCCTTGGGTTTCATAACTAATTATAAAGTAGTCTGAATATTGATTTCAATTATCTTAACTTGTAATAAATATCTGCTATTCAATCATTAATGATTCTCAAATCTAAAAGAAAGAAAGAAAGCCCTGTGATTTTCATTCAATGAAAACTTCATCGAACTTTAAAACTTTTATATTAAATATTTTCTTTCATTAGTGCTTAAAATAGCAATAAATAAAATGCTCAGGATTTTATATCTGTAAATTCTGTCTACTGTTCCTCATTTGTCCTTTCATTCCAGAAAATGCTATTAAATTAAGTTAATAGTATTCTGTTTCCTTGTTTATTCTTAACTTTAAGAAATGTTTTCTAAAAGTATCAAACTATAACCAGACAAAAAATAGAATGATAAATCAACAACCATTACAGTAATTCTGCTTGATCTGCAACATTGTTTCCGAATTTGGTGTTTTAATTTTTAAGTCATCATTGGCTGAGCCAATAAAAAGCGCATTCGTAAGGACATGGAATGCATGCATTTGGCAGATTTGATGGATATTATCTTTAAACCAAGACTGTAACTAACATCCTTCAGTATCTCAAGATATTACGGGACATATTTACTACTTGTTGCGACAGCGGTTAGTGGTATGCATTGTTGAAAAAGTATAACCCATTCTCTATAATACATCTATGTAAAGTTTTGTTACGCTCAATAAATATTTTTGTGGAATGCAATATGGAGAAAATTGGTTAGTAAGTAAGATTTAAGATAATTTCTTTTCATCTCCTTATAGCTATTCTCAGGCATGGTATCAATAATCTGGTGAAAATATTCATTATCTGTCAAAGAAGAATGTTGCATTATTGTTTACTTATAAAAGGTGATACTGTCGTATCGTTATTTGAGCGACCTTTCACTTCAATGAAATGATGCATTGGTTTTAAATTACATATTCTCCTAGTGGAACAGATAAAATAGTTATACAAAGAATGGGCATTGTATTAGAAGGCTTATATGATGTCATTCGGAATACTGTAGAAAAAAAGAACTGACTCGTTTGATTATTAATTCCTTGTAATGAGATCATTCAGCCGAATTAAAATGAAAAAGATACAGAGATCACTTCATTCTTTGTTGTCACAAAAATGACTCTCGGCTATTGTCTTACCGAATAATTCAGTGAATAAGGCACGAAGTCAAAGTAGCAAAAAAATAGTCTTAAGAAAATTCTTTGTTACTCAATAAAAAGGTAGAAAAAATATTATCAGCGACAGACAAATGGGCAAAGTTCTTTTAGAAACAAAAAAGAATATTATAAAAGAAAACCAAGGTTGATCGATATTTGTTATTCAGCAAAGTAAACAATTTAGAATTGCAGAGAGCCCTCGACCGAGTTTTTGATGAATAATTCAAGTGCCATCACATTTTAATCAATTAGATTGAGTTTACAAATCCTGAGAACCTTTCTGTGTGACGTAATCTCCACACAACGTTACAAATTTCGATGTTTTTACGTCAACATACTTTGTCAAGTTTATATGAAGTTTTTGTGGCAGTTGTTTTTTATTCTTTTTTCGTGTTTATTTTTTTCGTGGAGTTACCTTTTTTTTTTATCAGCGTTTCAAAAAATATATAATGGCTTGAGTATTATATTAATTAATTTATACCTTTTGAGTTTTATTTTCACAGAGTTATAAAATATGTTTTATGGAGTGGCATATATTAATCATTGATTTTAAACTCGAAAAAAAGTGACAGCAGAATAAAAACTAAACTAAGCATTTTTTTATTGTTGTTCATAACTGTTTTTAAATGTGAACTATAAATTCACTTACTGTATTATGATTGTATTTTAAACAAAATTGCTTTGCAGATTGTTTTTAGTTCAATTATGAATTATTCCAAACAAACTTACAACACTAAGTTTTAATTACAATTCCAAATCTTTCAAGAGATTTAGCTTTTTGGAATTAAATTCACCCACGCATACTTAATTATTCATTCATATAGCAAAAAAAAAACTTAAAACGAGGGCTTTGCTTACTGTTATTTATAGACAATCTGTTTTAATGCTTAATTGTTTGATAATCCTGATTTCAAACAGACAATCTCAGGACATAAAATGGAAAGGAAGGAGAATGCAGACTACCTGTGAAGTATTAAATTTCTCTCTGCATAATAACTTTTGATTTATATATATATATTTTATCAGTCAGTCTGTAATAGTTCAAGCTTAAAATGAGGGACATTTTTTTAATAATCCGATTAATTATTTAATTGGCAATTGCATTTCAAATATTTTTAGCAACAGCAGCAGAAAAGGGCGTCTATTTTTTAAAAATACATCAGTAAACTATGATTCTTTTTCAAATTGATAAACATTTTTCTTTTATTTTGGTAAAGAAACAATTATTTTCGACATTTATTTCAAAACGTTTATAGAATATTATAAAGATTTAAAATCTGTATTTAGATCAAATCGCATGTTAAAAAGTTGTTCAATAAAATGAGAAAGTCATTGGAAAATATGAAACTTAATAACTTTATCAACTCATATAGGGAAGAAAAAATCTCTATTTTCGGAAAATACATTTTTGGCATAAATAAATAGATTTAAGATAGTGGGTGTATTTTTTCAAAATAAAATAGTTGTCTGAAAACATTTTCTTATCAAACTGCATGATAATGCAGGCTATTAACTCTATTTTTAAATGTTTACATGGAATTAAATTAAAGTTTTTTTTAAGATCATGGGTGCCTATTATAATAGCAGCATAGATGTAAAAAAAGAGGATTTTATTGAGTGTATAAAGATGTAAAAAATTTTGTTTTTTTTGTATAAAAATCTGGATATAAAATAATAAATTGTGAAGCGTTGACATGAATGTCCCAAGTTAATTGAAATTTTATTTATATTTATAATATAATTTTTAATGAATTTACATAGATTTTCTTTCTAGTAATATTCATTGGCTACAGTATAGTGTTTTCAGTACTTCATGCCTTTACCACTTTCGCTTTAGTCTTTAAATTTTTTTATTTAAAAATACTTTTCACTTTTTAATACAATAAATTACATTTTATATATTTTTATTCCTTAAAATATTTCCTAAATCATAATTTTAAATATTATAGAGCCTCATCAGTTTTTTTCCTCAAGTTCCCTTCCAGATGGTGTTTTTCATGAGAAATTAAATTAAAATCAAATCATTAATATTTTCATAACAATAATCTGTCAAATTGTATTTATCACAGGGTAAAACAATTGTACAAAATTTCAAAATTAGAAACGTTTTATAAAATAGAAAAGAGATTACAAAATGTCATCTTCATAAACCTAAAATAAATCAAATAAAAAAAAAGCTTGTAAATGGTATAAAAATATGAAACTTTTCATATATTCTTAAAATGTGTCTTAGAACAGTATTTTAGATAAGAAGCTATTATCTTTGTAACTGCAGAGAATAAATCCCAAAATTCTCTCTTTTTTTCTTAATGAAACTGAAGCTTTTTGAAAAGTTGAATGTTTTTTTTTATATTTTTTATTTGATAATATTTTTGTCTTGTCGTCCTCATTTAATGACTGAATAGTATTGAGATCCAAAGCAATTTTATTTTAAACCGTACGTATGTTGGAGAATATTTAAAAGGAAATAATGTATCAGATATCTGATAGATTGAAAAGCTTTGCTATATGAGGAAATATGTGGAATTTTCAAAACAGTTAAGTATAATCATAAAAAGAATAAAGTTAAGACATTCTGTCATGCATGTGTTCATTTGTTGAAAAGTTTAATCGTGAAATATATTTTATTTAAAAATTTATTGCCTCCAAATATACGACAAAGTTTCGTAAAATGTCAAATAGAATTAATGAGCCAATTAGTTCTGCTACTTTTTATTATTAAATACTGAAGAGTCATAGACAAATAATTGCATTTTAGTAGTTTAAAATCTAAAATAATTGACAGAGAAGGAAAATTCTACAACAGTATTTAAACGAAACAGAAAAAAATGAAAAACTAGGAATGACATTTATTTAGAAAAATAATTAAACAATTGTGTTTCGTTTCCAAAAGTTTTTTTACTGACAAAAGTTAAAAGTTGATTAACAGTTGTCGAAAATTAATTTCATTTCAAAACTTTATCATTGTGATATCTATTGATTTTTTTGAAAGAATTTCCAGGTTAAAATAATATGTTTGTTTTGCAGATCGGTTTGCATTTAATGACATACAATTGTAAGAATTGTTCATAAAAGATTGTAGTAGGGTGCAATAAATTTTTATATACTTTTAATTGCTCTGAATATTAAGAAACAATTTAACTCTTTGACTGTGATGTCCGAGTGTGGTTCATACATCAAATTACTGTAATTTTAGAATTATAATCTAAAATCATATCTTTCTCAGACGATAGCATAATTGGTCAGTAATCTATGAAAATCTTAAATAGTATGTGGTTATTTAATACGAAATGTGTTTTGGGGGCAGAAAGTCTTACCTAATTAGAGAAAAGAGAAAATTAAGCAGATAAAGAACTGAGGTTGATAGGGGGTTTCTTGTGATTTCATATATTTATATTTAACGCCGGAGAATCAAGTTAATAATAATCTAGCATCATTACTGTAGCTTTCATTCTATGCGAATCTATTAACATGAGTTGTTCTATAATATAATATAATTTTTAAAATATTGGTTAACAATTCCATAAAAGCTGCATCAAGCTATACTTGCTTCACGTTTGAATTTTTTTTTTTTTTTTTTTTCATTCCATTAATTTTTATCAAAAATGGATGAAGCTTCAGTAAAGACTGGAAATGAAGATTCAATTCTTACCTTTTGTAGACTCACGAGAAATTATTTAAAACTTAATTGTATAGACTTCTCAGAATGGTGTGCCTTAGTCTCAGGACCGAAGGATCACATATTCAAGACCCGATTCCACCTAAGATCTGCCATGTGTGGAGATTTAGTGCATATTAAGTCCATCGTGAATTAAATTTGCATCTACTATTGTGACATAGATAAACAGACCGACTCAAGTGTTCGGTAGCTTCCTTATCTGTTCATCTTACAATGATTCGAAATTATGCAGTTCATCTCGAAATAATGTTCAAAAATAGCTCCAAAAGAGATTTTTGAACTAATTAGACTAAGTTAATTATCTTCTTAAAAGTTAAATCTAATGAATTTTTTATAAATTTCGAAGTTCTATTGTTTTCATTAAGGAATTCAGAAAACAACATTTTTTGTGCAGTTTTCTAGTTCTACACAACACTGGCCAAATTCAAGCAAAAAGCAAACATTTTAATCTTGAGAAGGATTGAGCTTTAAACTTCGATTCTAAATGGACACTTACAAATATTTTTTTATAATTTTACCTAGAAATTGATAGAAATATATGCCACATTCTGTGATGGTCTATACGAAAATCTACGCAACCTAGTTGGTATATAAAGTCCAGAAATTTTAGTATAAGTTTTGTATCTTAAACGTAACTGTATTATAAAAAAATTCTGTTGAAAAATAATTAACTTTGAAAAAAAATTTAATTTCTTTGTTTATTTCAGTATACATGGAGTTAGTCGTTTCATTTTTTTCAATTGCAAATAGCTGTTTGAAAAAAAAGATACTTAAATATAAAATCCAAAATAATTTATATCACTTTAGATCCGTATTGAAAGTAAAGATTACAAGAAAAAAAAATTTTTAAGACAATTTATTATAAAATCCAAAATAATTGAAATTCTCCTTAGGTCAATTTCGAAAGCAAAGATTCCATAGATATAAAAGATAATAATACAGAAAAGGGAACAGGTGTTATAAAAAAAGAGGAGAAAATGTACACTTTTAGATTTTTTCCTTTTTATGTCCTTTTATTTATTTCGATTTGTGTTATTTGAAATTTGTAAAGAGGAAATTTTGCAAGCAACTTTCATTTTACTTCATTACTTTTTGCTAATTTTTAATATTTGTATATTTATGTGTTCTTGATAAAGTATTATACTTAACAATTAAATGATTAATCTAATTAAATCTTAATCGTGTATAAGGAAGCACCACTTGATAGCGAAGTTGATGAAAAAAGTCAGTTTTAGGATTTCATAATATTTATCATGAAGAATTATAAATAAAAATCTAAAAGTAGAAAATATTAAACTAAAAGAAATTCTACTTTTCAGTAGAGTGTACTCTAAAAAAATGTTTTTTTGTTTTATTGATTTTGTATGGTCCTTTTTAAAATAATTTTTATAGAAATTTATATTTATCTGGATATATGTACCGGTGCAGTTTCCTTGTTTTGATGTTCTTTAAATTTGATATGCCTGCTTTTAATTATTTGATCACCCATATTTATATGTAATATCTTTTTTGTTACATAAATATCTTCATTTTCTTTCTTTTTCTATTGCAGAGGCACCTGAAGTAGAATTCACAAACGAAACAACTGTTGAGGATACCAGCACTGTTACTCTACACTGGCGTGTTAAATACGACGGGAACTTACCAGTGACGAGATTCCGTTTGTATAGAGATAGCTCAGTTGATGAAACAACTGTTGAAGTTGATTCCGATATCTTGGGAAATACTACAAAGTATACTATCCACGCCTTACTGCCAGGACTTACTTATAGCTTCAAACTTGCTGCATTTAACGAAGCTGGAGAAAGTGATTTTGTTTATCTGAATGTGTCAATGCCTGCAGATGGTATGATATAATTTCGTAATTCTTCATTAATTTTTGCTGTAGTATTTTTTTTTGGGGATTTTGTATGATGTTTTTTAATTAACCATTAAAATAGAAATCAATAGTGTTTAAATATAATATCGTAGCATTTTTTTATTTTTTAATTTATATATTTGTTTGGCGTTACACTGCAGCTTAAACATTTTATATTAGAATAAATACTTACATTATTTTGGTTAGGTTTTTACATTTTTCGCAGTGATGGTTATCAAATTACCTTTTAATATGGTAATTTTTGATTTGGAGTTAATTTATTCTTCGAAATTTCTTAATTTATAAAATTCCAGCTTCAAATGTTTAAGAAATAGAAAAATATTTAACATCATTTATATTGAAATGACAGTTAAAACATCTTAAAATTAGATAGCCTTCGACTATCCATATAGCTTACTTTCGATCGTTTGGGTTATCTATCCGTATCGCACAGAAAAGCATTTTGTTGCTAACTATTCAAAAATCGCTGACATTCGTGTGTTCTCTTTCGTCTGAAAAGTTCTTAAACTGTTTGAACTGATCAATATATGAAACTTCCTAAAAAAAGTGCCATGCTTAATATACCTAAAAAAATTAACTTTGTATTGATGTGTACGATTCGCTAGCATTTTTTTAGCATTATAGTGAATGTTTACTGAACATTACAGTTAAAATTATTAAAATCTCTAAAAAAACCGGAGAATGTGAATTTGGTAGTTAGACTTCTCAAAAGCTATATTATATGCCTACTAGTTCGCATGTAACGTGAAAACGGTCAGTTGAATTTTTTATTAAATCTTTACGCTTGCTAAATTTTTTGAAAATTTAGCAAGTTTTCTCTCTGAGAGAATAAATATATTCGAAATATTATCGTTGAGTTTTGGTTTTCGTTGTTATTAATAGTACTATTATTTGTCATGTGAAGAATGACTGAAAATGCATATTTGTGCCATATCTTCAATATACTGTCGAAAAAACGGTAACATGTTGTTACAGCAACCTGAAAAAAGAACATGTATATCAATGTATCGTAAAAATACAATGTATAGTTTGCATATATTAATATGCCTATATTTTTTGTTACAAAGATAACACTTTAAAGCCATCAGAACATACTTACTAACTCGGCTTTCATTTTTCTTTTGATTTACTTTTAGCAATACACCAATTTTATATTCAATCATATTCCATGAAAGCGGCTTATTTTCTCATGATAAAAATTTTTTATAGATTTTAAATATGAAACAAAAACTAAGATTTAAAAATGTTCATTTATTCTTTTTTTAATTAAATTTAAAAGTTTTAATCAGTATTTCGTAATAAAAATCCGTTCACTTTTTATTCTGCTTTGCAAATTTATTAAAGACGATTCTCTTTATATTTTTATTATATTTCACATTTCTTAGTATATTCTGGTTAAATATTAATTGATGAAAATTGGGGCTATTCGCTTTGCAGATTTACGTCTCCGTTTCCTTAATAAACAGAATTATTCTCTCTTAAAAATTACTGAGTTTTAATATTAATTAGTAGCTCTAATTACTCTCAATAGAAATATTTCTCCTTAAAAATGTAGAATGTTTTTTCGCTCGTTAATATGTTTCTTATTTAAATTTAATGATACCTGTTACCTGGAATAATACTCTAAAATAAGTTGTTTCAGACTCAGTTAAAGAAACTAATAATAATTCATTTCGTCTTTAAAAGCTACTCACACACCTAAAAAGCAATTTTTAAAAAGTGCAAAATAATTGATGGAAAAAAATGATTCAAAATCTTAAATCGTCCTAATTAAAAAGCGCCAATTATATTGCGGTTGTTCATCATAATTTTAATTAGTTTTTGAAGTAATGATTATATGATTGCGATTTCATTTCACCAGTTGTTGTCCTTGTGCAATTAGTGCGTTAAATTATCTTTGTTTTAGATAATTGGAGGAATGAAATTCCATTTTATATGAAACGAACCTATTGTTTTCATTTGATTTAAAAAGTTAATTAAATTATAGTTGATGAAAATTTTATTTTTAAAAGTTTCATAGATAATGCGTTTTCTTGAGTTAAATAAGGATCTTAAATAAAGAATTTATTCTTATTAAATTAAAGATATTATAAAGGTAAAATATAGCACAACTCGTTTTGAAATTATTGTTGTTTAGAAAAAAAATAGAATCTATAACATTGAAGTGCATAATCATACGCTGTTCACAATAATCGAGCCCTTTTATTACAATTATTTTGCCAATTCATTTCTATTTAAAACAAAATTCATGGTTCCATAGTTTGATATATTTGCTTAATTTTCTTTAAAATAAATACCATTTTCGAAAATGGTGATTTTTAATTAAATCAAATTAAAATGAATTACACTTTAACCAAGCTTCTTAAAAGAATTCACATAAGTGCTACAGCATGAGTAAAATTTATAATAAACCTAAACATTTCGTCCTTATTGTTCTTCTAAAAAAAGGTGTGCGTGTTTAAAATTAATGAAAGATTCTATGTACAAATCTCAATTCAAGTTTTATTACTCTTTTTCATTTTGAAAACTAAAATAACTTTGCAAAGAAATAAGTTTTACATGAGCTGATATCTCTTAATATACTAGGGTGATTATGAAAAGAAAATAGAGTAATTCTTTTATTGTTTTAGTTCCTCCTAAAGTATCTTGGGTACATGTTCTTGCATCAACCAATGAAACCCTTCTCTTTGGATGGAGGAGACCGAACCATGATAATGGGGCCAATATTACTCATTATACAGTCCAACTCCATCATCAAAATGGCAGTCTTGTTGCTGATAAAACCATGGTCATTAATGCTCCTGGTCGAAATAATCACATGTATATATTTGTTGGCTTAGAACCAGGTGAAACGTATACATTTCAGGTAAGTATTAACCATTATCAATAAAATTTCATCTATTAAATATGCTTTTGTTAACAATATCTTTTATTAACCTCCATCGCCCAAATATTTTATATTTTTCAGGTTATAAAAATTAGATTTTAAAATGCCCCAATCGAATGCTTTATATTTAATCATATATTTGAAATCTCGAATAGGTATTTTATCTATTTATGTTTAGTAAATTATGAACTGTGATTGCTTTCGAATTGGACCTGAAACGCAGAAAATTGGTTCAACATCTCATAAAAATAAAACAATGTGAATTCCTGTGTTAGTTTTCCACTCAAGTGGTGGTGGGGTCTGCACTTAGATTTATAAGGAATTCCAATAATAATTTCTTGTTTTAAACCTTTTATATAAAACAATGTAAATACTTTATTAACGTATAAATGAAATGCTACGAAATAACGGTTGTTATAATTGTATCCAAATGTTTCAAGTATAAATTTTCATTATAATAGCAAAATGCGTCTCCACTTCTGACATTAATGTGTTGTTACATAGGATCTGTTTAACCATATTCTACAAATGAATAAGTGGAAAACTGCAATGTCAAAATTAGTGTATAATTTTTTTTTTTCATTTCGAAAAATAAACATTGATCATATATCTGAATATCGGCTTTTTAATGCTGAGTGAAACACATTACAAATAATATAAATTAAAAACACTAATTTTTTCAGAAATTTATGCAAATGGAAACTTTATTGTTTCCCCTTGCTGGAAGGACAGTAAAACCTCTCCAACAAACTTAAAGAAGATCGCCCTGCGAATATGGAAACTCCTTGCTACATTATTTAAATAAATTCGCAGACTAGGCGTGTCTTTCAGCAGCTGTTTCATAGCAGGTGGACTGATTGAAGTGTAATTTTTTCTGAGTCTTCTCATTCACAGACGAGATATGGATAATTTATCCTTGAAAATAGCGTAAAATATGAATTTAAAGTTTCGCAGTTTCATATAAAGTTTAATATTCTGAAATGATTTTTTTTTAAATACGCAGTTATTTTCTATAATAAAAGTTAGCCATAACAAGCAGTTGACACTTCTTAAAAAAAGAAATAAACTTTGGATTTTTATTAATCATATTTTAAAGCTTTTAAGTGAGCTAGCTATATTCGAAAAAAGTGAATAAATATATAAATAACGACATTTATTTCAAAAAACAATCATTTTAATTAATTAAAAGTGTAAGCAATAAATCACTCGTCTATCTCTCATCACATATATTTCCTTAAAAGTCTTAAAATATTGAAATTTCGCTTATTTATCAAAATAATTCAAACAAGTAATATAAGAAACTGTAATTTAATTTTTGGAATAGTAAGGCGACTATTTTTGTCAAAAGATTTTATTATTAGTTTTTGTACGATTTCAATTCGTGCATTGAAACGGAAAAAGCACTAATGATCTAGTTCGCCAAGTATATGATTGGTCACATGAGTATACGATTGGCACAAAGCACTAATGAGTCTTGTTGAGACTTCGGATTCATCTATATCTGTACTCCCTCTGTACTCTTTCATGATGTGAAGATCATAATCTCAAATACCACTAAACTGAAAATTCTCAAAGAATTTTCTGTCGAAACCTCAACTTCATCATATTAGTGTGATACAAAATTTTGGAAAAATGATTTTCAACTCAAGCCTTGTCCACTTCTCATCATGGCTTCGAATTATGAAATTCATTCGATATTATCACATGTTGCCAACCCACCTAATTTTATATACTCATCTAGCAAGAATTTTATCAGTATTATGAATTTTAACAAAGTTTTCATTTGATGTCTTCTGCTTCATGTTTAGAGTAGATTTGTATGTTTGATCATACTTAAATATGTTAATTTGGTAAATATTTTAAAACCATAGGCTGTCTGTGAAGATAATTCACTTTAAGGTATTTTATCTAAGACGTACTCAACTGAAAATGGCGAAATATTCATAAAAAAGTTAAGAAAGCCATCTATATTATTTGATAGTAACTGAAAGTTATTACACTATCAAATGCGACAAAAAGTATTGTAAATTTTTTTATATTATTATTTCAGAAAATATATCACATGTTTATTAATAATAATCAGTCTAAAATGAATAATTTTCAGTGTGCTTTAGTTTTAAAAACTACAAATATAATTATATTTTAATCATTTATGCATTTGACACTCTTATGTAGTTTTGCTATTATTTAAACAGATGAAATAAGAACTTCTAGGTTTGTTTTAATATCTGAGTGCATATTAATCATATTCTTCAAATTTATATATACATCGATAAATTCCATTATTTCCTCGTGGATTTTAGGTTCAAGCATGTAATGCTTTAGGCTGTGGAAACTGGTCCGAACCTTTAGAAGGCACAACATCCGATGGCGGTAAGTAATCAAATCACGGAATCACATTTTCATTTGAGATTCAGTTTTGACGAAAAAAATGGGGTGAAAGTATTATGATTTGTTTAACAGACAGACAAAAAAACACGGGTAGTTTAATTTTTATGAGCAGGAAATCTTGTCCTCAAATGAAACAAATTATTTTACATATCAATAAAAATCGGTTTAGGGTTAATCCAAATAATTCAAAGTATAATTCAGAATCAAAGATGAACTTTTTTACCCGCAGTTGTATTTTCGTATGAGATTAGATAATATTTTAAAATATGATTTCACGACTTCTTGATTTTCTATAACTAATAACCGGAAATCAAGTTTCTTGATTATTTTTTTTTGGTTAAAACTGAAGAAGAATCTAGAGAGAATATCTTACTTAAAAATGTATATGAGATACTATTAATCGACTTAATTCTTTTACATCATTACGTCTTTATTTAAAAAGACAGCTGGCACATTTTAATGATAATTTTTGACGTGCCCTGAGTAAAGAATATGACATTAACTGTTGATGTAAATTTTTATGTATGGAGATACTCTGCTTTTAATGTTGAATTCCAAGATGTTTTAGGGCGAGGGGGGATGAAGTCAAAGGCATCAAATTCTCCTAGACAGTATAAAGGGAGAGGGGGATAAAGGAAACAGAATTTTTTTTTTCAGCTGATGTTAACGACTATTACTTTAATGTTGTAATATTCCTTATCAAAATTTTTCTGCTTCGATACTAGAGTATTAATAAGGCCACGCAAATGCGGATTTTAATCGTTTAACAGTTTTGCTTAATATCGAAAGTCTATGGGACATGTTATAGAGTGAATACAACAAAATTTCGCACCGATCTCTTTTTACATGTCTAGCGCCTGGGTAAAGAAACCAGGGTTATACTGGCGCACCCATGAATTCTATTCAAACAAAAGTCGTTCAGTCTTTCATTAGAAGTTGAAGGTCACGACAGAAGCTCTGAAAATTGACGTATATTATTACTTGTCAGACATTAAAAAAATATTGACATATTTTCCATAATTCTTGCTCTATTTTTAATTATAATATATATTTTATAATAGTTGTGCATATTAATTTAATCGATATTAATAATAACAATTAAAATATTTTGAATATATTTGAAATATTTAATTTTATGACCATAATTCAAACATCTAAATATATATAAAAGTATATTCGAAAGATTTCAAATGTTTTTATTATTCAAAAGCTGTATATATTCAACTTTTCCTTGTAAAAATTACTTTTATTATAACCATTGAATAACTATTTCATGTAACTACTCCATGAATTTTCAAATTCAGTTGGAGAATCATTTTGTTTTTAAATATTTCATTTTTAAATATTTTAATATTCACTATTCTTTCAATATTTTATTTCATACGTCATCTTCTCTTAACGTATGAAATAAAAATAAGACGAGCGTCATTTATTACTGAAAATTGATATTAATATAATCTGTCACTTCTTTTATTCGAAATCAGCCATTTGTTTCGTCTTCTCGTCGTCGTCTTCTCTTTATGAATCATAGTTTTTTTCCCCCTTTCTTATTTAGAATTTGTTAAAAACTATGAATTTTAGTAAGAACGGCTTCACTTTTCGTTTCTGGTTTCAACTGTGTTTATATTTTGTTTCGAGAATAAATACAAATACAAGAATCAACTCCATGATTGAGGGAATTAAAACATTGCTAGAAGCCCTAGAAAAAGAAAGGAAGGAAGGGAAAAAACTTGTTTTCAAATCTAGCAGGTTTTTAGAAGACAAATAAGAGAAATAGGCACGATGAAAAATAGTTGTACTATTTTAAGGGTCGTTTTGTAATAGATTTGAGCTTGAACTTTTCTTCTGATACAAACGTGGACTAATTCCTTTTGAAAAGTCTCATTTAAAAATGCCTGTTCCCAAAATAACTTTTTGGAACCAACTGTCTTTCATAATTAAAACAGAAGCTGTACTTTTTCCCTTTCCTATTTATAATTGAGCTCGTGAATTTATATAACAGAGAATTATTTTATAAAGTAAGGGTAAGCATATCATAAAAAGTTATTCACGAACAAGTATGCTTGCATAAATTAAATTTAAAACTTTATTATTAGAAAGAAAGAGTTTCAAAGTTGCTTTTGAGTTTGAGCTAATAATAGGCATCTAGGAGTGATATATTCCAACTAAGAGGCTCTGAAGTTTCTTTCACTGGTCTGGCAACTTGTGAGTGTGCATTGGTAGGTTGAAAAATAACTTTGTCATATCTTTTGCCATATTTTGTACATTTCTCATTCCTTCAAATTTATCAAATATTGTCTGTACCGTTCACTTTTGGTGGTTTAATTGAATTGTAACAGCTTATAATATACGTTTGCCCCTTTTCAATCCGTTCATCATATAAATTGAAAGTATCATTTTTTAATTGCCCAAAACTATTTTTTGCAATATATATATTTATTAGAGCATATTCTTCTTTAATATGTTCTAATGAATATTGCAAAAGCAACCGATGTGTTCTTGAAACAGTTTTCTTTGCCGGGAAATATTCTAACATTATTTCCCGTAAAGTCGGTTTGTTTAGCACATAGCTCGGCATTTTTCTATCTAAAATAAATATTATGTGAATATATATATATTAACTTGTGGCCCGCTTCCAATTTTTAAAGATTTTTCACAGACCTTTCTAAAACTTCCCCCGTTTCAGTGCCAGGTAAACAGTACTACTTGCGCCATCTATTAAAAATAAACGGAGTCGTTTTTATACACTACGGAGAGGAATCATTTTAATACATTGTATCTTAAAAGTCACAAATCTAAAAATATTCATCATCATCGTTATTGTTAACTACAGCATCATTATTTCGTTTTTGTTCCTTTGCATATTAGATGGAATATTTTATGTATCTAGTTGGAAAACTAAACTAGACTCTTCTAATAATTTACAGCACTTTCGAAAATAAGTTTCGAATCATCTGCATTTAAATGCGGTGTTGTTATTGGTTTTATAAACCATTTAATCCTTTGACTTCTAACTGGACATTTACATCCCACTAAATTTTTAAAATTGCTTTAATTAATTATAAGTAAAAAAGGGGGAGGTTAGGGTGAAGGGGGATTGCGTATTCGATCACCATCTCCTAGTCTCAGACAGAATCTTAAAGACATTTGAAAGAAATTGCACATATTTGTCTAATACAGGAGTTATCATCTTCATTTTATACGCAATTGTAGAGAAAAAGATTTTTAAAAGTTCACAGTCAAAGGCTTATGTCGATCTTTTAATAAAAGATAAAATATATTCTTGTCTTAATATTATTTTCATAAAGTTTACAGGTATGCAGCTGGTTATATAAAATTAAAGTCAAATCATTTAATTTATTACTAAGTATTCTTTAAATGAAATTTAAACTAAAAATGCTAATTTGTCACTAGATTTAGATACAATTTATTTAAGGCTTTTACTTCATTTTGATTTACTGTATTGTTCAGGATTATAGTTCTTTCGCATACTAAATATTTAAAATTATTTTTAGTTTTAATATTTTCTGTGAATTTGAAGATTGTTTATCTGGATGCTGAAGCTTTTCGTTCCTGATATTACTTACCCGATTCTTAGCATTGCTGTTTTTAGTTCAAACATATTATTAAGAATAAAACCCTTATGCTTTGTATAGTAGGAAAGAATGAGTTTGAATTTCATTCTCAACAGCTCAAAATGTTGCTAAAAAATGCAAGGATAAGAGCTTTTTGTTCAAAACGCTAAAACACAAAGATTTCATGTCCTTTCTTGAACCTAGCATTTCCACTGGATGTGAATTTAAGGGCGAACTATCGTCCCCCCCCACCAATCCTATACTTTGTTAAGTAAATTTTTTACTAAATAAACTCACACAATATCTTTTTTTAATTGATCTTTAAATTTTTTTAATGTTGAAAATGTGGTGTCAGAGGTAGTTTATGGCTTTTTAGGGTGAAGTTTGTTTAAAAGTGCTAAATGTTTCTTGCAAAAAAAAAAAAAAATGATTTTGCTTGGGAATGATAGTGCAGTTCAGTGGATTTATATTTTGAGACATGTTTGCTTGGAACGCTTTTTGTTATTTGTTTAAAATTATCCATTTAATAGTTTATAATAGTTATAGTTATTTTAATAGTTTATATACATATGTAAACTATTAAAATAATTCTGTACATAAATTCAAAAGGATCTTACATTAAATAGTGTGCAGAAAGACTGTTGCATCGAAGAAACTACCTCAATTAAATGGATATTTTTTTGTGATTTGCATATCTTCTCAGGGTCAGCTCCAGGTGTGTATGTAGGGCGCAAATTATATGTATATGTACCAATATATGATATATCGTGGGAGGAGGTGACGCAGCACATTGGGACTAACTTTGTATACTTTATTATTTTATAATTTTAATTTATTGTTATATATATAGATCTAATTAATCTAATCTAATTGAGTAGATTTAAAAAATCATCAAGGTTGATGGGAGAGTGAATTTAGTTAAGAAATACATATACAAAATACGAATGCTTAAGAAACTTTGAGGCATTATTCTTTTCTTCTTCTTCTTTTCTGTAATGCATTTTTCTTTTTCTGCAGTTCCTGATCCTCCAAGGAATGTCTTGCTAACTTGCGACCATGATTATGACCGTGATGCTGACTCAATTACTGTGACTTGGGATCCACCCATTAATGCTAGAGGCACTGTTTTGAGTTACAATGTAAGTATGGGGGGGACTTTTTGCCCATTATGTAATTCGAAGTAAGTAAATAAATATAAGAATCAGCATTAAACGTGTTAAAACTCCTGTTGTAAAGATGCTTTGGACAAAGTCAAAGTGGCACTAATATCCTTTAAAAAGCAGATATTTTGATTGCACTCAAAAAAGAATGAGTGTACAAGTAGTGTACATATCAACCGAAGTAATTCTAATTATATTCTATCTCTTTAATATCATATATTTCTTTCCATTATTCATTTATAGAAATACTATAATTAGATTTTATAAATAATCCCTTCTAATTAAAACGACATCTCAGTTTCGATTGCGTTTTAAATCTCGTATTAAAAATTAAAGGATCATGTCTGGAATCGCAATTTTCTCAATACAAACTATTAAAATGAACATCATCTTACTGATATGTTATCGGGGCAGAGTGACTGCATGTTGTCGTTTTCAGGTCTTTTTCTTATTACTTAGAGTTTAAAACATGAAAATCTCGTCCATGTCACATCTCAGGCTTAAACAAATCTGAAATTAATCTAATAAGGTAATTCATCAGCCTTAGAAATAATAAGCTTTATTCATTTCCCTGTTTTTTATATTATTGTCTATAAATTTTAAAGCAATAGAGATAGCACTTTTTGAAATTTAATGAAAAGAGCTCCATTACGTCTTGAATTTGAAGATAATTTCTTTTAAACTTTTTTTCTGGTTTCCTTTCTTTGGATTTGCTTTTATAAAAAACAGAAATGATTAGTCTAATTAATCTTTACGTCCTAATAAGGAAAACTGTCAGAAATTTTTCAATCGTTAATATTCCAAAGGTTATCAAGTTTTATTAGCGTCGTTCCTTTCAAGTATTAAAATAATGCGAATGGCTTTCATCGCAGTTATTAATGTATCATTTGTATAATATTGCTTTTTAACAGAGTAATTTATCTGAAACTTTAGTTTAATTTGAGGACGAACGTTTAATATCTCTACTTTCGTGACTGTTTAAATGAAATTATTATGTAGTTATTTTTTTTTCTTTATGCCTTTAAATATTACTAATGGTAAATGTTGGATAACAATATGAGTTGAGATGGGTTTGAAAGCTGAGCTGGGGAGAAGCTGAGAAAAAACCATACTTTGAAATTTTTAATAATTTTATTTTTTATAACTAGTCAAAACTTCTTCCATGATATGTAATTGTTTGCTTTCGTAAATTAAGTTAGAATTTAAAGTAAAATTTTTGAAAAAACCTTTGAAGGGTTTAATGAGTTGGAAAATGTCTTGAAATTAATTGAAATTCAAAACATTCCTTTAATTTTTAAAAAATTCTGTCAGAAAGAAAATTTAATAACAAAACGAATTCTATGAATCCTATAATGAGGGTAGTTTATAGTTAAATAAGATTTAGGAGATTTAATTGACATTGCTATAAGGATGTCCATTAAAATCTTTAATCTTCAGCTTAAATATTAAATATGGACAGTTGAAAATCGTGTATATAATATAATTAAAAATTGTGATATATAAATATGGAATCTAGAATTAGTGGCTAAGTGTAAAATCATTATTAGAGCTTCTTAGTGAAAAAGCCATAAGTTAGCTCGTCAGTTTACATTAACATATTAAATAGGGTGCAGGCAAATTGTCAAGTGTGTATAGATGCAATGATCTAGTATGAAAGGCTATATGTGTAAACCATTTGTGTGAATATATCGAATTAATATAGACAAATAAATACTGGAAAAAGAACGCCCATAATGCTCTTTTGTTCATTCACGATTTTCCAACGTTTTTAACATCACAAAAAAAAAAAGTCCAAAAAGAGTAATTAGTTTTCTACAGACATACATTTGCCATTGGTGTTCATTCTGCTCTTTTTTCAACTACACTCGGACTCCTGATTGAATTGCACGCTTTCACCTTTTCTGATTCCTCAAACATTAATCAATTATACTTCTAAGATGATGTAATGCTGTCTACAAGTTCTCATATACTTTTCCTTAAGTTAACCAATATCCCCTACCAGAAGACATCTAACAGGAGTGATGATGTCCAGTTATCGTTGACATCACTTTAACATATCGTTATTGTTGATAATGTATTTATTGCTTGGAAATGTGTGTCTAGCAAACTTAAGAATCTGGTAACTTTTCCAACACAGTTTACTTCAGAATTAAACATTAAGTAGTCTAAATTAAATGAACAATGAAATAAATCTTATATACCGTTCTTTTTGTGTTGTACTAATTATCACGCTACACATGAAATCGCGTCTTGCAAATTTCATGTCAAGGATTATATTAGATATCGTTGCAGCCACCAATATCTTTTATATTGGACTTTCGTATGGTTTTACTTCTTAATACAAGTATACGAGATATTTGACAATGTTGCAAGGCTTATATATTTGTATGCCCATTCTTTAACAAGCAGGAAAATGCACAGCCATGATTCTACGTAAAATCAAAATATGTATTTTTTTTTCATGAAGAGCATATTGAATACTGATTGTTAATGTGCTTGAGGATGTGCTACTTGTTTCAAAATATTATGGCACTCAAAAGCGTGAGTTAACAAACAAGTATTGCACGAGTTCCTTTATTCACTTAGGCAAGATGTCTTTCCATTCTCAATCGATATGTTCTTCAACTTCTTAACTGAGAATTTCTCTGCATTTGATACAAGTTTCTGGATTGCTATAACTCTTGCTTTTGCTTTTATGAGATATAGTGAGTAATATCCTCAAAGTGTGCATAACCATTTGATTATAATTAGATATTATTTTTTTTAATGTTACTATCGGCATTAAAAGTTACGTAGCAAATTAAGAAATTTAGTTAATATATTTTATAAATATCATCATCTCTTTTCTTGTATTTTTTTATTAATATATGATATTGCATATGAAATGCCTGGAAATTATGCTTTTATGAGTTTGAAACATCTTCAACTGTATTTATATGTTATCAATTTATATCAAGGAAGGTTTTAAGTCATTTATACTTCGAAGTGTCGATAATATATGGGTAATTTCGATGTTGTTTATATATACATATAGAAATGGTTTAATATTATACATTATTATTATTAAATCTGGTTTAATATTTTAGGTAACAGTACTTACCAAGGCACAATATCGAAATGACAATGGTCAAACAGTTGAAGAAAAAACTTCAAAAATTGAAATCATTGACGTTAAAGCCCATAAACTGGAATACAGAACTGATGTCATGCCTAATACAGAATTCAATGTTACAATGTGTACCATTAACCGCAGTGGATGTGGTCCTATGACAAATATTACTGTAAATACCCGATGCCGATCACCCTCAAATGGTAAGCATCTTTCTACAATAGCTTAACTAGATGTATGTATATTATTTAGATTCTAAAATTTATATTGTAAAAAATACTTTTTGTAAAACTAAAAGGGTCTATTTTTAGACTATGTTTGATTTTTTAATGCATTAATGGACATAATTCTTACTGAGTTTTATTGTATGGAAATAAATAGTTTTAGAATATCCTACTTAAAATATTATTATAAAACAGGTGCCAAACCTTTTATGGTCTCTATTTGATAGAACCTGTCCTAATTTTATTTATATTAGTAATTTACTTTCTGTGAGATAACTTTTAGAATACCAGGGTTGTTTTTCTCGGTAGGAGATTTTTTGGGGAACTTAGCAAGCAGGATCTTAATCAATAAATCTAAATACTCCTATGTTTGTCTCTTTCTTATTTCTTATAATGCCATCTTTTATTTTTTTAATCATCTTTAAGTTGATTGATAGCTGTGCAAACTGTTTGATATATGATTGCTTTGGAAAGAGGCATTAATTCTTTTATGGTCAAGGATTCCCAAGTCTTTGAATTAGTTTTAAAATGTATAACGGCAAAATCCGATTTAGAATATAAACAACACCTGAACCTTCTCGAAGCCGTCCGCCACAATCAACAGGCTATTTCCCTCTCCTCCCACGATTAGTTTATCATTAGTTTTGAATTTTCATTTTTGTTTCTTTCTTATCTTGACGTTTATGTGGATGTGATATCCATTTCATTTTTGCCGGTTTGGCAATCTCGTAAACTTCAAGGAATTCATAGTACGCTCTTATCCTGTAGCAAATCTTGAATTGCGTTTTCATTTCACTTTTCGTTGGTGACATTACTTTTTTCTGTTGCGCATTCCAGCGTGACTAAGGATAATCTAGAGTTTTGTTTACAATAGTTAATTTATTCACATTAAAATCTATTTAGAATAAATTATTTGAGTGCATGTTTTTGATGTTGAGATAGTATTTGGGGATGTTATCTTTCAATATATATCTTTCTGTTTGCTAACTCTGCACACTTATCCTATAGTTTTTTTAGAAATGTTTGCGAATAATGAACCTTAAAAAGAAAAACATCCTAAATTTTTACTTATAGTTTAGTTTTTTCGTTGTGTTCCATTGTAATTTTTTTCAACTTGATCAAGCTCTAAGACAAAAAAAAAAATCATTTATATTAAAATGAAATGCTGTAAATATTGTTTTACAACGTTGTGTCTCGGCCATTATTTTTTATTAGTATTTTTAATTAATAATAATTGAAGATCAAATTCTTTATATCACGAACTAAAACTTTTGAGAATGAAATATCATTTCTGGTATTAAAATTTTTTTACTATCCATTTTAGAAATATTTATAAGTTATAAGAATTCTCTATTTTTCTTCCCACTTATTTTCTAACTGTATTAAATTGTATTATTCATAATTTAGTTTGTTTGATACTATTTCCGACTCAAAATTCGAATTCGAATGGAATCTAAAGTTTATAAAGGTATTGCATGTGTATCCCAACTTTCCAGTTGTATGAAAAAGATTATTCCATAACGGTTTACAAACATACAGTAATATATCTGTAGAGTATTAAGAAGGTATTTTTTTTTTTCTTTTGCCTTAGAATCAAACGAAAAAATTATAAAAATAACAATTATAATGTTTCAAATATGTTCTTTCGGATATTGCATCGCATGCATTTTTCTGCCTTTACTTCATAATATTTTATTACTTTGTTTCTTTAGAGATGATTGTTCAGACATTTCTAGTTATTGAATTTTGTTTTCTTGTAAATGAAAGTGTTCATGCCTTATTCGTGCGCGTTTTTCTGAAATTGAAAAAAAAAAAAAATTTTTAATAGGCAATCTTAATTTTTCAAATACAATTATTCATGCAAATCGTCAGCTTTTTTTTAAAGCAAGAAAAAGATCCGTGCAAACATTTTTTGTATACCTCAATTTCATGAAAGTTTTATTACTATAACAGCAGGTATATGCATTCTCGAAATTACACGGCTAATATCGGAAAGGTATCAACTCCCTAGCCTTTAAAAAATAATAAAATTACAAAAAACATGTAAGTTACTAAAACTTAATTTTTTTTAATTGTTTATAATGGCAGAGAAATAACAAATCTGTAACACTAATTATTTTGAATAATAATTTACAATCTTATTTCTGATTTTGTTTTCAATGTATTTTACATCAAAGTTTATTTTCTTTTTAAGTAAATGAAATTTAAACTTGTCTTTATTTTGTCTCTTTTTCATCACTGTGAATATGAGCACAATAAGCAATATTGTTTACTTATTACCTTAATGAACAGTACCTTTCTTTTTGTACTTTTTCATAGAAACTGAAATTCACATTTTATGGTTTATATATTACTCAAGGCAATTTCATAACAGAAATAGTAATTTCCCCCCATTTATTGAAATATTTATAGTTAGATGTTTTTATTTTTACATTTTAGTTCCATCTGTATTGCCTCAGTTTTCTATGCAGAGAAAAAATAATTCTAGCAATTGCAGACAGCTTGAACTCAAACTGCAAAGAGTTTCAGAAAGGAATGGGTCCATATTGTAAGTATTTTTTTTATTCAATATTTGTCTACCAGCATTTATTATTATTTTAAATGTACAGTCAATATATTTAGACATTTTATTAACACTATAACTGCTACTCTGCTTTACATATGCAAATATAAAATTGATTCATCATTTATTTGAACTTGCTTGTATTGATTTTTTAAGAACGTAGCTATTTCCCCATAACATTAGTTATAAAGTCAATGAGCTGTTATATCAATACTTAAACAGTGTAAGGTTAAATTTTGTTTTAGGCCGCAGTATTATTTACCTTCAATTTTCTTGTAAACAGGCACTACAGGAATTTATACAAGATAGATAAAATAAATATTCTCAATATTTTATTTGGAAGAAGGGGTATTTAAAATTCGTAATGACCTGTAAAATCGTGTCTTGAATGTCTCTGATATTGTGATTTCTTAGACATAATCATTGGCATTTTTGGGGAACCTCGACTAACATTGCGATAATTCTTTGACCTTTATCTTCTTATTTTCTTCTCTTTGATAGTTATCCAAATGAATTACATTAGGTTATTCTTACACACCTGTTATGGTAAATAGATTATTTAGGAGTTCTTTTCTGCAGCTGAATTTCTTAAATGAAATTTCTCCAGGGTTTAGATTTTTCTTCTAATACCATTTTAAATTTTGTTTTCTTCGTTTAATAAAATTATTACCCTTTATAGATATTATACGTCTTAAAATCATTAACGTATTTTTTTCTATTGAGGTGATGATTTAACAGACTTTTGCGCTTTGCAAATTTTGGAAATGTTATATGATAGCTAATTGAAAAAAAAGTGCTGTTTTTTCCCTCCATCATAATTTTAACTTAAGCCTTATCCTAGGTAGCACAACCTGTTGCCCAATATTGTTTAATATCGTGCAATATTATATGATATTAAACAATATTCTACAATATTAAACAATATTGTGAATATGGATCTATGTTATACAATATTCATGTGCTACTAGGAATATAATGATCCTTTGTTCGCAGCATTTAAATAATCTTTAATTGTTACATTTGGTCATTTCCGCTCTGCGATTTTCATACTTCTATTTAAATCAACCAGTATACATATCATTTTAAGATTTCATTTCTGATTGTTTTAATCCACTATCAATGTGTTGGTAATTCTGAATTCATCTATAAAGTTCTCTAGTTTTTGCAATTTTCTTGTTATATATCCTACAAGTGGGAAAGATATTACGCAATAATTTCGAAATATTGTTCAATGTTCACAACAGTATACATATCAATATTGTAAGATTATGGTTGAATATTATAATAGTTACATCTTTCTCTCAAACTTTTCTTGCCATTTTGGGATTTTTTCATGCCAGAATTATCTTTCTAATTTCTTTACTTCCCCCAATGCTGTAGAATGCAACATGTACACTGAGTGAGAAAAAATAGAAGGACATCAGACTTTTTTAAGATGACCAAAGAACACTGAACTTTCTTCTGATTAATTTAATGAGAATCACTTTAAGGGTCTATTCACAAACAGAGCGCTATATCCGAAACTTGAAACAAAAATATTATATGTGAATTATAATACAAAAATCAATTTTGGCTACTTTATTGTGAAAAATGTGAATCATTTTTAAATAATGGCAATTAAAAAAAACTTATTAAAAAAGAATTCCACCATTGTCTTTGATTATACCAAGGATTCAGTTTGGCATCGAATCTGTTCGACAAATTTTAACATACATCATTCAAAGCTCCCCGAAGATCATCTACAAATTCAAATTGCCCGAATTCCCCGTAACTGCAACGAACAACCCTTTCCCATACGTTCTTTGCAATTTTAAGGTTCGGGCTTTTGGTAAGCCGGGTAAAGCTCGAACATTATTTGCTGCTAACAATTATTATTTCCTGAATTTTAACAACATTAGCTATGTGCATTGATGCTGCTTCCTACTGAAAAATCCAGTTGCTTTCACCAAGCTCAAAGGCGGAGAAAAGGAGATATTAATTCAAAACTTGGCTATAGTCTATGAGTTTTTCAATGCCACTCAGGAACACGAGGTTTGTTCTTCCACCAAACCCGATTGCCAACTAAATCATAAAACTCCTTTAACCCATCTGTCGGGTAGAATACATCTTTTCTTTGTTACAGAAACAATGCCCATAGTATTGGCAGCCATCTGGGACATTAAAATTTTTTCCACATCAGGAAATATAATAGAGGTTCATTCTGAACTATAGGAAGTTTGGTTTTTAGTCCATTGCTGTCAGTGCTCAATGTAACTTTCAGTCCAATTAAGCTGGTACTCCTTTTATCTGAATACGAACTTTTGAAGCTATTTATATAATTGTAGACAATTATTCTTGAAACGGGTGTGGTACTAGCATTATTTTGAGCTTTGGTTACATTTTTATCCGCTTTTTTAATTCTTGAAAGAATTTTCTTTGATCTTGTTCTATGTTCTTGAGTACTGCTAGTCTTTTTTTTTATCCTCTCTCTACTACATTTCTTACGAAGTTCAAAACAGTACTAGGTCTTATATCTATGCTGTTGGTTATAATTTTTCTCACATTTTTGCTCCTAATGTTGTAGGTAACAATTTGTCCTTTTTGAAACTCACTTAAAGATTTCTCTATAAGCATTCTAAAAATGGAGAAACCTTTCAATAAAAGAGAATGTTTTTCTTACAACAATAAATACATAAAAAGAATGAAACACCTACTATTAAAGGTTATAATATTTCCACCAAAATTATTTTATCCTTTATTTAGCATGTGTACCACATTTCAAGCACCAAAAATCGTTAAGTTTTTTTTTTCCATCAAAATATAGTTATATCAATAGGATAAAAATTCAAAGCAGAATTTATAAATGATTCTTCGATTTTTTTCACGTATTGTAGCAGTTGGTTCATCTAAAAGTGTCTGGTAACATTGACATATCTAAACATTTTTATTAAATTGAAGTAAAAATAGTATTCCTTAGAACTACTATTGCATCGAACAAAAATTTTATCTAAAGCCTTGTTTTCTAATTTGTGATCAGGTTTTCTAAATTTTCTTTCCAATTCAAAGGATATTTTTATTTGGTTTTATTGAGGAGGGATATGAGCAGCTTGATGTGAGAACAATTTGATTCGAGAACACATAAAATTCTTAAGTGCAATCAATTCTCATGACACCATAACTGACATCACTTAACTACCTTTGCAGTTATGCTATGTTATGCAGTAAGATTATGTTTTTTATATTTATGTAAGACAATTCCTTCAGTTTCTAAAATGGATCGGTGAACAAATTTATCATACGAAAAGTATATTGATCCCGTTTTGTAACACATTGCAAGTCATTTATTTTTTACTTTCATCTACAGTTACATATCTTATAAAATACCGTTAAATCAATGATTATTTCTATGATTTAATTAATCTTATAATTATATTACATTTGCCCAATAACCTTCAGTATCAGCCATTAGTATTTTTAATATACTTTTGTATCTGTTACTTTATTTTTGGAATAAATCAGTTGGATAGAATTCATTTAATTGTTTTCATATATAATTGCTTTAATTATGAAAGGGTGTCACAAAATAAAAATTGTTCCTGACTGAAAGTTCTTTGCAAGCAATTGCAAATTCAAACGGCATAAAATCTTCCCATGGATATTTCAAAATGTTTATATTTTACACAACAAAAATACAGCGCAATATTGACACAATATTCTAATGACTGTTAAATACTGCATTAAACATTTTGTATAACATGTTACAGTATTTCTAAGAGAATTATCTCTTCTTTAAATTAGAGAGAATTGGAATTCCCAATACTATTTTCAGTAACTTATATATTTAACCCTTTATAGACCGAAAAATAATAAGGTGCATAATTATACGTAAATGAGTGTAAGGATTCCTTCAGAGCTTAGGAAGATCAAAAATATAGTTGTTGTAATTCCTAAAAAATATTGTGAGATCTCTTGCTATTATCTTATAAAAATGTGAAAACGATGCTTATTTCAGAATGTTGAGTCAGACTGAAGAAATTTAAGAATTTTGAACAATAAATTGAAAAAAATATTCTGCATTCTCAAAATAAATTATTTTACACCAAGAAATTTTCTTAAGTTACTAGTATACCAGATTACATTGAGGAAATTTTGATTTGTAATTCATTTCACTGATTGCCATTATGTAAAATTTTACGTTTATATCAGCTTTGAAAATTTAGTCCTGTGAATGTGTTATTACATATTATTCAAGCATTTTTGATGTAGTATACGATATCCGCAATGTTATACAATATTGCGCAAATGCCTTCAAATCAAATATAAAGTTAAGTATAACATAAAAATTACTGTAATATTTAAAAACTATACAAAGTATACATGCATTAACTGAAAATGTCAAAAATATGAAAAATTTTAAAGGTGTTTCATGGCATACCAAAGGAAGAATGAAAAATTACTATTATATCATTACTAATTAAAAACATTGAAATTTTCGAAAACAAAATTAAAAGCTACAGAGATATCTCGAATTCATGTAAGTAAAACTGAAATTACTTCTGCCGTCAATAGATGGCAGCAGGAATCATACTTTTAATTTTTGTTTTTGATTACGTCTTCACATAACGTGTAACATTCGACTAAACTAGTGCGTAGACGCTCTAATAAGGTTGCGGGTTCATTAATCTCTAAGCTGAAAGTTTTGACAAGAGAACTCATAAGGTAAATGAATTCGATAAACGATATATTGAGGAATGTTGCACAAAAGTATTCAATAGAATTTTTTCCCCATATTCTAACAAATAATTTTCATTTTTTAAGAGTTTCAATACTTTATTTTTACATACATTATGTAGAATATTGCGAAAAAAATATTGTACCTTAATGCTTTAGCTATTTTTACAATGTGCATTATTTATATCTGCCTGTATCTTATGTTGTCCATCCTTCCCAACAATCAATTACAATTTTGATTCTTAAAAATTGCATTATTTGTGTATATATATACATACATACATACATACACACACACACACACACACACACACACACACACACACACACACACA
>JAPMOQ010045994.1:6233134-6295403 GCA_026543055.1 Argiope trifasciata
ACACACACACACACACACACACACACACACACACACACACACACACACACACACACACACACACACACTTGAATATTTGTATTAGATCATTATATTTTTTAAATGATTGTTATCTCAATTTTTGGTACTTTTGAGGTAGCCGGATCAGCGAGAAATTGCCAAATGTAGAATTCCGCCTTGCTTGGCGACTTGGCTCGCGTTGGTTTCCATTGGCGACATTTGTGCTCGCAAAAATACATAATTTTTTTTAGTAATATGTTATACCATGCAATTTTTCATTTTTTAAAAATATCATTTTAACTGTTATTAAATTTTAATGCATTTCTATTTGTATAAAATGCCTCGATAGTTTTGAAATAGTTAAGTGTTATATAAATGAAACTTTTATTTCCAACTTTGTACTTTTATGTCATTGTAATTAAGGAACTGAAATAATTAATTTCAACTTCATGAACAAACATAACACACTTCCCTGCTTGAATACAATTTTTGTTATAACTCATCAATATTTTTACAACACAGGGCTTGAAGGATCTGTAGCCTCATTGTTTTCTCTTTGCTAAGCCAATTCCTACACTATGTTTCAAAAATTAATTTTATGCTATTTTTGTGCAAATTATAAAATTTTTCAATATTCCAGTTGTTACAAGGAATATTTAGGTGTATGAATATAATCAGTTTAGAGTATTTGTAAAATAATTTTTAAATATTTTAAGAGGTACTAGCAAATGTTCCTATATATACATATAAATACAACATACCTAAATCTGGCTTTTTTGCCATTAAACCAAACTCAACCAACCATACAATTTTTAAAGGAAATGAAATAGATATCTGCAATTTTTGAATTTTCTTTTGTTACTAAACTTAATTTTATAGTAGTTTGATTGTTGTTAATATTTTTACTCTTAAATACATTATTTATGCATGTACAAATTTTTTTCATATTGATTTTAGGTGCTATAAAGTAGTTATAATAAAATTGCCAAAAGGTCAAAATTTAAGTAAATTGCCTGAAAATCCTCAAACTCTCCAACTATCTACACATGAAAAAGTTCACAAGGTTGAGGGACATGGAGCTTATATAGCTGAAGCATTCACAAGGTATATTTTCTTTACTATTTATTCTTTAGGTTCGAAAATGAATTCTTATTTTACCTCCATACCTTTTATATGTAAATAATTTTCCTGCAATTGTTATTTTTTCATTTTAGTGATGATTTTGTAAGCGAAGTTGTTATTGGCGATAATCATCAGCGTAATTGTGATATTAATCCATCAACATCTGATAGGAAAAGGCATATTATTCAGGATTCCTATGCCAATAATGATATGCAAGAAATAGAAATGGTACAAGATGGTATTTTAGCTCCAAGCACCAATTACACTGGTTATGTGTTAATTAAAGTACAAGGACCTAATGATACAGTGAGTGATTAGAAAGAAGTATAATTTAAAATATTTTACTCAGAAATAATAATATTTCTTTATTTTTGAGATATTTTTCTAAATAGCTTACTTTTTCAGGTATTAACAAAAACAAGCCCTTATTTTTCCCCAATTTTAACAGGTGAGTAAAGATTAATATATTAATTTATATTTCCTTTAAAATGAAATACACTGTTTCAGATTAAATTATGTCAATAACTGAAAATGTTCTTTAGTCTCAAATTTAAACTTGAGAATGGTACATATTATAAATAATTTCTACATTTTATTTGAAATTTTCAAATTAAAATTTTCTATTTTTTTAATATATATGGAATTTGCATATTAAATAAGAAATTTCTTTCTATACTCAAATTGAATATAGACTCTTTTAAAAATGCTATGAATCTATCAAAATTCTGAATTATTGTTCTCCTTTCAGTAACAGTATATTTCTTTTCTTTTCACTTATTATTTTTAATCAAATCTTGATTTAAATTTAATTTCCACTATAAAGTTATACAGAAATACCAAAAACTTCTCTGTAAACTTTTTAGATGGAATTTTCCCTTTAAAAAAGTATTTAAATTTTATAAATATGAAAGAAACATTAACTAATGTATCAAGAAACTTAGAACATACATTAATAGTTATATATATTATTTACTTAGCTTCAAAAATCATAATTTGCTTGACACCTGAAAGTTGCAACTAAAAATATGAATTTTGTTATAATCCCTTAATTCCATTTACATTTTATTTGATCTAAGGAAATTATCTTTTATTTATGCTCCTTACATTATTCCATTAAAAATTAAACTTTTCACTATTATTTGTTAAACATGATATATAATTGTATCATGTGCTATAGGTTGGTTAATTTTTCTTTGTTTGTACTTATTCTCAGGTAGAAGCTATGAGTTTAAATTTATTTAGCTGATCACAATTAAGAATCAACCATATGAAATTCAAAAAGTAAACATGAATTGAAAATAAAAGTGTATTCAGTTTACATTCTTTATATTGGACACAAATATTATTTTTGCTTTCAGTGTCATTTACTCTTTGTCATAGATGGCTATATATATATTTTTTTAGTCTAACTTGAAATAAAATTATTTAATATGTTTCCTTCCATGAATATGTAATATTCCTATATATATAAGGAAAATTCTTAATTCATCAATATCAGTGTTTATATCAGTTAAATTTATTTCTTAAAGCACTGTAAAAGCTTCAAAGTGAAATAATAATTGTTTAACATTCAAAATATTTTTACAATTTTAAATATAAATGTTTTGAGTTTGTTATTTAATTTGTGTTTCCTTTTATTTTTAGGAAATGATATGTGTAAGTTTTTACAAAAAAATTTTAATTTTTTTTTTCCCTATTGGAGAAAATTTTCAAATAATTAAATATCTAAAATCTCTATATTTGTGAACTATGAATATATAATAAATCTAAAGATGCATAAATTGATGGTAAAATGTAATTTTTTAAACTCAAAAGTAAGTTTATCAAAACTAAATTATAACAATTCACCATGAAAATAATTTACATATTAATTAATTGCTGCAAAGCAAATTTCATATTCTGCTGTTTTTCTATATCAAAAAATTTAATTTCTGATGCAATATTTGTATAAATACATTAAAAAAATTGACAAAAAATATTAACTAAACCACTTAAACTATTTCATATCCAAAGATAAAATGTCTCCTAAATAATATTTAACAATTTTGGTTCAGTTAGTTTTTAATTTTTTTAAATCTAAATTTTTTTGGGGGTTTGAATTCTTCTTTCCCCCATTATTTGGCAACTGTTTCAAAATTTTGTATGAATTACAAGATTTAAAAATACATTTGGAAGTTTTGAAAGGATTTTAATTCACTATCCAAATCAAATTTCAGTTCCAGATATTTCACTATGCGTAAATGATAAACTAAATGTTTTCTCTTAATATTTTTATTACTTTGTATAATTTATAATTCAATTCATTTCAAATAATTTTTCATTATGTATCTGATTTTTCTTTTATTTTTCATTTTCATTATGAATCTTAGTTTGAAATTTATATCATATTTTAATTACAATTTTTGTTTATTTTATAATTCTATTTTTTTAATTTTTTATGAAATCATATTCAGTTTAACATTTTTCATTTTGTTCCCTTGAATGTTTTGTTGTTTACTTTAAACAAAGCTTCATCTTTGCTGTATTTTATCCATAACTGTATAATCATTAAAAAAATTTTTTTTTCTCCCTCATGTCTAACATTTGTAGACTTAAATCAATATTTAAAGAACATTGTTTTATATATTTATCTCATTAAGTTTCAAACATTTTGTGAGGTGAAAGTTTAGGAATTTAAAAAATTATTCTTATATATGAATTTTTATTGCAGCCAATGTTCTTTTCTTATGTCTTTCTTTTTGCTTTTTTTTGTTTTGTTTCTATGCTTTATTACATAACAATTTAAAAAGTAAAGATAGTTACAGTTTGATAACATTCATTCTATCTTGAATCAAATTTGTAAAACATTTATGTGAATTTTACCCTACATGAAGTAATGCTTAAATCCAAAAATTATGTTGCTAAGAAATTTTCTTTTAATAAAATTTATGAGATCTATTGGGGAACTGCCTTTTGTATTATAAAATGTATCCAACTTCTACCAAAATTTTGCAAATGACTGTAGCTTAATTTTTTTTGTGAAACTTTATACTTTATTAAATAACACAAAAATCAAAATTACTTTTTCTACAGTGTAAAGAAAGAGTCCTATTAGTTTTCAATCCGAATTAAACTTAGCATTTGCACTGCTGAAAAGAAGATAAAAATTTTAAGAAGAAATTGGCTAATGTATTAGGGTTTTTTTAAAAATACAAAATTGCTTTTTTTTTTCAAATCAGTTATTTTAAGAACATATTTTTGAAATGTTTTAATGAAGATTTATTATGATTTTTATTCTGAATTATTTTATATGTTTCTTTTTATTATTTATGCATTTTTATTGTAATATATATATGTTCAGCGAGTGAAGAGGTGTGTGTGTAAAGCATAAGGTTTTATTTATGCATGCAGTCTGCACTGTCTCTGTAGGTTCTCCACCAACACCAACTTCTACAGAAAGTCCAATACTTGTCATACTGGGAGTAATTTGTGGTATCATATTGGTGTTTGTAGCTTTAGGTCTGGCTCTTTATCTCTTACGGTAAGTTGGAATTATTTTATTTTGTATCGATGGTTAAAAGAATTAAGTGTGGTAAGTGGATGATGAGTCGAGAAAACAGAGAAGAAAATGAACCAACTAATATCTAAGGATTTTTGTCTAACTGAAAAACGATATTTCGCTTGCACTTGATGAAATTTTGTCATCAGTGCTAAGATTGTTAGCGTTCTAAAAACTGTGGAAAAAAATATGTTTGGAATTGACTTAAGCATTTAGGCCATGTTTCATCATAATAATTTATATGCAGTCTATAATGTTTTATTTTAGTAGTGGAAGATTCACTGCTGAAATAACATAATTTTGTGGGCAAACCATAGTCTTTTGAAATGTTTCCATAATAGACATTTGATAGAATGCCAGAAGCACTTTTCAAGATAATTTTAGAATAGCTATACAAAATGATGTAAATAAATTCTTAAGTCCTTACGTTTTTTTGTATATTTTATTACCTCTAGTAATGTACTTAAATTGTGTGTGCCATTCTTTAATGAAACTGTAATTGGAAAAGTTATTTTGAATACTACAAGTCACTTTAAGAACATGCACAAAATTATACTACACCAGTTAAGTGCGTTTGATGTGTTTATACGTCAGTCCAAATATTCATTTTTTGCGCGGTTTATGTGTAATTTTTATCTAATAAAGTGAGATTTTATTCGCTTTATTATAATTTTTCGCAAAATTTAGCATGCAGTCATTTGTACTCGCATTTGTACATTTCAACTCGCATGGAGCCCAATTTCATTGCTTCTGAATCATTTCCATAGCTTTTAGGGGTTCAAAATGCCTTTCTGCACCATTTCCAATAATTCTACCTGTTCTTATGTTTGACTCGATTTTTCATTCAATAATGTTAGGAATCTTCAATAACCTTAGGATTTTCCTTCTTTTTACGAATCTCCAGTTAGGAATCTTCAAAACCTTTCTGTCTTCCAACACAATGTCGGTCTTTGATGTCAAAACTGTGGCTTTTGAAGCATTGAAACCTCTCCCGACAAGTTCTTTCATTAAAATTAGACTCATTATTAGAATTTAAAAGTATACGACGGGCATGTGCCGCAGTTTTTTTAAATTTTAGGCAGAAAGTCAAAAATCCCATAAATAACGAGCATTTGGCTAGAAAACTCATATCTTCGATTTAAAATAAATTTGATGCGAATACAAATTTACTGATGTTGTGCTGTTGTAATGTTAACTAGTGTCCAGAATTATTGTTTGACATTTCTTATGTGTCTATAACATCTATGTAGATTTGGATTTTCCTTTATGGAAATGCATAAAGTGTTTACGAATTTTCTTCCTTTTTTTTTTTTTTTTTTTTTTTTTTGTCTAGGCTCTGCAGTAGTGTAATGAATTTGAGTTGCTAATGCATTTAGTTTTAAAAATTTTCATAATCTAATAGAAACAATCCCTTAGAAATCATACAGGCATAGGCGAAAAAACTCGTGATTTCAAGGCCATAACTCTTAATATTTTTAGTTCTCTACCCCACACTCGAGTTTAAAATTTTTACTCTGTCCTTTTAATTATTATGAATCGCATATCGTCTACGAAGTAATTTTTTTTTCCTCTAACGAAGTAGACTTTCTGAGATGCTTTCAGATTTTTATCAGTACACATGGCATAGAAGTTCTAAAAATATGTATTTCATGCTTATCAAGAATTCTTCATTTAATTTCGGATAATTCTGATTTAGTGATCATTCAATGCTATATTATTCGTGGCCTACCTTTTCTCAGATAATCGATAATTATTTCAGTGTACTGACTGGTTTGAAGTCTTAGACAAATTTATTGTTATTATTAAATTTAAAAATATTTATTTAACCAACTACTTAGTTTGCAATTAAACATTCTTTTTCTGCTGTGTCTGTTAGCATAAATTTATCACAGGTTTTTTTTCTCCTGTTCTAACAGTTTTGCAAATATTTGATGCTCCATCTACCAGACTTGGGTGGTAGAATTTGTGAAAAAATTGCTCTGAAAATGTGGAGATGTTTGATAGAAGTTTTTACCCATTATTAATTTAAACCCTTTTACCTAATTCAATCAAACTTGTAAAACAAATGCTGTTAATAAGGAATTCCAAATAGTATATTTTATTGACAATTGATAATTTTTGTGAAAATGAAGTAGTTAAAAATGTCCTTAATAAATTTATATCTTTGATATGACATAATGAATGTAAAATTTTGCTATGAGTTTTAAATTAATTCTCTGTCCTCTATAAAACTTGTGATGATATTTTGAAATATTTCAAACATTAAAGAAAACCCATTAATTTTATATTAAAGGAGAGACAAAAATACAGACTTTCAATATTTTTGTTTCGATTTTTTTCAATGAACATCCAACTGAACATGAATTTTGCAATGAACATTACATTCAAGAGCCGGAATACTTAATGTTAAAAATATAATTTTGCAGAGAAATGAATTTATATAAAAAAAATATTTGCAAATGCTGTTTATTGGTTTCAATGAACCTCTTGTTAATTGGTTTCAGAGCCCTACTTAAAGAAATGTATCACATGCATTTCTATTAATATGTTTTACATATAGAATTGAATTGCCTTTAAGTAAAGAATCATGATTAATATGACACCTTTTTTCTTTCAGAAATAAACATGGACCACAGTATTTAGAAAATGGCGAGCGCTTAGGACTCACAGCTTTGATACTCAGAACTATTAATCGTAATGGTCATTTGCCGCGAGGTAAAGGTGAATGTACTATTAGTGAACTCTTTTCACCATTTGTTTTTAATAATACGCTACGCTTTATTGTTCCATAATTGAAACTTTTGTCCTAATTATAATTGCTGTATTCTATCTCAGTTATTAAGGAAAGGGGAAGAGCATCATATTGAATTTTATTGGAAGATAAGGAGTTGATCATATGATATGTGTATTCATTTGAAACAAATAATTTTACATTTAAAGGAATTAATTAATAATGTTTTCTTAATAATGATTTTAGAATATTCTATGTTTGAAAGTGCTTATGACTAATATTTATATATTATTTGATATCTTTATTTAATTGATTATATTTATTTTTAATCTGCTATGCTAAAACCCATTTTCTTTTCTTTTCTAAAAAATTAGAAGGCATTTAAGTTTGTGTGTTAGTTGAAATATCAATTTTTTAAAGATATTAATATTGACTTTTTTTCCTTAAAGCGAACAAAAATTACAAAAAATCTGTGCAAGATGTCGCATTATTATTATTATTTTGAGTTTGAAAATTATATTGTGTTTTAAAGGCCAAGACTTAGGTCTTTCTGTATGATCATTAATAACATACTAAAAGCTTATTTTTTTTAAGGTGCTATCTTTAATATTATTAAATCTTTTTGTTAAGCATAAAAAAGCATAACAAAAAGTTTTAATAATATGGGTTTCATTAAAAAATATTCACTTTATCTAACGATGAATTTTTTTAAAAAAAATTCCCTTTCGTCTTCTAATACTTCTGGTGAAAATGACAGGGCATTTATTTTTATTTCTAATACTTTTAACTGTATTCATCATTTTAATGTGAGGTATATGCTTTAGTTATTGATCAAAAATACTAACTTATATTAATGATTCCATGTTCAGAAACGTAATTTGTGTTATTCTACTCTGTTTTATTAACCGCCCTTTTCTTAACTAAATATAGTCGTTTTATTTATTGATTTAATATTACTTCAATATATGATTTTGCAATTGTCGGATGCTTTATGCATCTGCAAAAACTGGAAAGTAAAACTCTTTCATATTTCCAAAAGATCCTAATTTTCGTAGAATATAGATTGCCAATACTAATGAAAATAGATGGTTAACATTTCAAAGATTTGAATTTTCACTAAATATTTTCAATTATAGATTTTATTCTCGCAACTTGGAGTTTAAATTGTTTTTCATGCTTAAAACCCTGTTCAGCATTAAATCTGCCATCAAATAAAATGAAAAGTCAAGAAATTAATTACTGAACAACACTCTAATATAGTAAAGTGGAATTATTAAATTTTGAAAAGAGTTAAACGGTTGATTTTTCATATTGCATGAAAACAAACTTAGGGAATCCGGCTTAAATTATCGCCTACAAAACGTAAAATTCTAATCAAATAATCTTAATATTTTATAATTTATTCTGCTTAAAATTAAAATTAATAATTGGATACCCATTTATTAATGGTGTAGCAAATATTAGTTTTTATGTTGCTCGAGAGTATATATATTAAAGGGTGTGGCAATCCCGGCTGAACAAACAACTTTTAATATAACTTTATTAAAAAATTAATAAATTAACAAAATATAACTAATTATAATAAGAGTAGACTTTTACTAATAAATAGATTTAATTGCTTTCAAAGTGGCCGTTTTTTGCAGCAATGCAGAGGTGCAAACGCTTATTGGAGTTATCAATGGGCTATAAGTCTTCTTCCTTTAATCTATATCTTTCCCGCTGCAGCAATCTCTTTTGAGAGTACAAAATTTTGTGTGGTTGAGTGCAGATCCTAGACTCTGAAGTGAACTAAAACTGCAATTTGTGGAATTGAGATCTGGAGAGTATTGCGGACATTCTCCAGATATCATTCCCAGAATGAGCCTTACACCACACTTGGGTCTTTATGGCCTTGTGAGCTGGTGCGGAGTCTAGTTGAAACTTCCAGTTTACATTGCCGAATTGCATTTTGGACCAAACAAGTACAGCTTCTTCAATACAACAGCTTCTTTTTATTTATTCATCCACAAAAACTAGACGTGTTTAGCTTCTTGCGCAAATTCCGCCCTAGACCATGACAGACTTTTTATGTTGTCGATTTTTAACTATTGCCTAGGTGCATGGAGCATCTGCAAATCAGATCATATCGTTCTGGGAATTATACTAGCATTGGAACTGACATGCGGCGCATTTTCTTCAGTGAGAAAGTAAACTCGTAAAACCTTAGTCCAAGCTCTGTTTTTGCTATTCACCGCATGGTCACTTAGTCCCATTTCTTAAGCAACCTTTCTCATGAATCCCTTGGATTTAATTAAACTCGTTTTTTTATGGTCTTAGCTTTATTGGAAGTTTTCACCATGCGTATTTGTCCTATTTTCTGAAAGTCGACCATCATTTTCAAGCTCTTAGAAACGGCAGATTAAATCAGATGCTATTTGTCGAGGCACATTGTGTAAATAAATTATTTTTCTTTGTCATTTTCCTTGCTTAAGCAGCTCTAAAATAACAGATATTTTGCTTAGCACTGTGAAAACGCCAGAAAACGATTTGTAAACTAAGAGATGTACTATAAAATATGTTGTTGTTACTTATGGCACTTTACCGGTCTGCTGACAATTATCTGTCAGCGATCTAAGCCGAAATATGCGTCCCTTTTTTTCAGTTGTGCCAATTAGGGTCAAGAGTGCGAGTTAGGTACTTCATGCTTCACATTCGCTTGCACAACCTCCCTTTTACTGGGGGGTTGCTCATTCATACACCTCACAGATAGAACACAGAAGAACAACTACCACACCCGAACCAGAACTTGAACCCGAGAAGCTCAGATCGCGGGAAAGACACGCTACCCCTATGCCAGGATGCCGGCACTACAAAATATATTATAAGTAAAGTGGTAGGCAAAAAATGAATTCACAAACGAAAAAAAAAACACATTAGTTAATTTCTATTTTAAGATGCAACAACTTTGTTCGAGTGTTTCGCTGCACCCTGTAAAAATGCAACAAACCAGTGTAATTCTGTTACAAATTGGGCAATTCAAATAAATATGACAAAATATTTTTTTATTTGAATTCGTTATAAACCAGTTTTAAGAAAGTTTCCAAATATATTTAATTTTGTTTTATAATGATCTAAAGGTTGAAACACTATAATTTAAATTTATGCATATTTTGTCATATCAAAGTCGTTACTTAATTGTTCAATTTCTTAAAGATCTTCATTTGTATTGACTACAGAGTTTTCAAATCACATTACATACTAGGGATTTTGGACATTATCGAATTAGATATCATTATGTATTAAGTATAACATATGAAGTAATATAGGAAAAAAAGTGGATATTATTAATTTTTAATTAATATTATATTTTATTTTACCAAATTTCGTTCCTTCCATAACGTACCAATCATTAACTTAACGTCTCCACAAAACATCAGGTTAAGATTTTTTTTGTCTCTGAAAAATATCTTTTATACGTATATTTTATATTAACACGTATACGTATTAACGTATATTAACACGTATACGTATTAACGTATATTAACACGTATATTTTTTGTGTAAGAAAAGGAAAAGACGGTATATATTTCAAAGACATTATCAAAGCTTATGCTCTCTGCTAACATTTCTCGACCCAAGCCATCTTAATATTTACTTATGCTGTTCAAAAACTTGATTTAAGAGTTTGTTATATATTAGCTGCGCTGTACAATTATATTTATATATGATTTATAGACAGGGAATCATTAATTGAATGTAGCTATGAAACGTTTATTTTTTAATGAGAGAATGAAAGAAACATAAGAGATGAAATTTCTCTAGTATTCTAGATAAGTAGCTTGGAAATATAGGAAAATAATCATTTTCTACAAGTACAAAAATTATATATTTCTCGAAAGGATTTCTCACCCTTCACCCGTTTCCTACAACAGTTTCTTTAATTAATCTAAATTTACATGACAAGCGCTCAAAAGGACAGTTAAAATGAAAATAGTGCCCAGCGTAATGATATGAAGTTATTATTTAGAATAGTAATTTACGGTAATATCTTAAAATGCATAAATAGCATGATTTGTATGTAGCATATTAGTTAAATTATTTATTAGTAATGTGTTTAATTTAACTGATATTTCTTTTTATAAATTAGGAGGTCCTCTATCTAAAATTCCTAGACTTGGGCCGATATCTGCAGAAGAGCTTCCTGCTGCATTTATTGAAAGACATATGGATAGTGATTTACTTTTTCAAAGTGAATTCGAGGTGTGTAGCATCTTCACCAAATGCAAGTTTTGTGTAAGAATTTAACTAATGGCTGTGATGAATTCTCATTAGGATGATTATTATTTGAGAACAAATATTCAACATATATAAGCAATATTATGTTTTGCAAGTCTGACAACAGGAATAATTGTACATAACAATGTTAATTGCAAAAAATATATAATTGAAACTATTTTGTTACTTTTGAAAAAAAAAATTCCGTATAAATGTTTTTTATGCATGAATGTGTTTTATTTTCAGGCACTACCTGATAGCTTTAAAGATAGGACAACTCATGCTTCAGATGCCCCAGAAAATTTGAACAAAAATCGCTATCCCGATATTAAAGCTTGTAAGTATTTTGTTGAAATTGATGAAGAAATTCTGTGGATATTAAATAATAGAGATAAAAAAAAAACACAAATTTTTCAAGATATCTATTCATGCCCATATTCAGTTCCATTAAAATACTAAATTTAATATATTATGAAATTTGAGCTTTTTTATTAATGTATTTATTGATTTTCTCTTACACAGCTTTCAAAATAAATAAATAAATATTGCTTGGAGTTTAGTTTTGGGACTATGAGTTGTGATCATAGTGTGATCTAAATTCCAAAATTGAAAAATAATTTTTTAAAAGGTCACTTTGAATGTATGAAAACCATCCTTTACAAACAGGTGTTTATTAACACCACATTTCAGTTACATATGGCCAAAAATGAGAGAGGAGGAGGAAAATTATAAATGCTTATAATGGGGGGAAAACTATTTTTCCAATCTTGAATCTTGCTTAGATTTCATATGATCTTTAAAAGCAGTGTAAATATTCCTGCTTCTCAAGATAAGTATATGAATTTTATACTGTATTCATTAGGATATGAATTAAAAAAAAATCTTGAAACAATAGTTAAAAAACGGAAATTTATTTAGTTTTAGAGCGAGCAATCCATTGGCATAGGTGAGGATGTAGGAAGGTTTAGAGGCACATTAATTCTTCGAGGTATATTGCGAGGACAAAATAATTGTTGATTTATTTATTTGTAAAAAATAGTTGGTAGGTTAGTCGAAGAAATGCAATTTCCTGGTCAATATTTGATTATTCAAATATTCACATTTAGCTAGATATTTAGAAGTATGATTTAAATTTACTAAGCAGTGAGTCTTTTATTTTAAAAACCCTTATATAACCAACATGACTGAAAACACTACAATAATCTTCTGTTGTAAAGAATCAGTAGAAACACATACATAGTATTCTTTATTGAAATTCTTAGCCATTTATTATTTAGAACTATAATTATTTTCTGTAGAATTCTTCAATACTAAAGTGATTACTATCAATGTATGAGCTCATTAGATTGATTGCCTTTTAATTTTAAACTAGGAAACTCTTTAAAATCCTATTTCACTTTAACAAAGACCGCATGTTGCTTGATCTATCAAAATGTAACTTCAAACGAAATTCACATTATGGCATTATCAATTATTGCATTTGTTGTTGATAATTGAACTTTAATTTTGATTTAAACAATATATTTTTATATTTTTAGATGATCAAACAAGAGTTAGATTACCCGTTATAGATGGTATTCCTGGTTCAGATTATATTAATGCTAATTTTGTGGAAGTAAGACATAACTTTTTTACTCATTACATTTTGTTATGTTAAGAAATAAACCTGTGTGCTTTCAAATTGATCCGTTACTATTTTGTTATAAAATTATTATATTGCTAAACAATCAGGTAATATTTCAACCATGTATAAAATTCTGATATTGAGGTGCAGAGCTATGCATTGGTTAACTTTGCTTAAATTGTTTTAATAAATTTGTATCATGTAATTCCAAATCAAGATGAATTTATTGAAACGAATCTTTTAATAATTCAACGCGTCGATTTTATAGTTAACATATTTTTGCAGCAGAGCATTTTACTTTTAATTTCAGATTCATTTATTTAAATTGTGTTTGCTCGCTTGCGACAGTTTTTGAATGAATAACATCGCTATGAAAATGTCCCGCATAAACTAGTGCTGAGTGTACATTATTTGAATAATATTTATGCAAATTAACTAAATTGATTAAATTGCTTTTGTTTTAATGTATGGTGAGATGTATTTTTAACCACCTAGAAAAGTTGAAGTTACTCATAATCTTATATTTTAATATTTTTCCAAAGTTTTCATTCAATCGATAATGCTATGTGCCAATGGTAAATGCGAAAATAAATGAAAAAAAAAAAAAACAATTAGAAATCAAAACTATCTATAAATTAATGTACTGCTGTGATTGGGATTGGCGCATTATGCGATGCAGGAAATTTTAGTTATTTATAACGATATATATTGATTCATGAACGTGTTATTTGATGTTTTATACTAATTTTGAAGGTGTGAAGAAGTGAGATTTTATTTGGCCTACCCAGTTAAAAAAAAAGTAATTCGTAGGTTTTCTTAAATGACCCCTCTCCCCGTTTCTTTTTAATTAAAAAATCGTGTGTGACTCAAAAAGTTAAACTTGGTGTATTAAAGAAAAATAAAATTGAAATTTTGCAGCAATACATATTAATAAAATAACAAAGTAAGTATTTGATATATTTTCTGATTTGCAGGGTTACAAAGGAAGAAAAACATTTATTTGTGCTCAAGGACCTTTAGATAGAACTGTTACTGACTTTTGGAGAATGTTATGGGAGCATCGTGTTACTGTTGTGGTTATGCTTACCGGTATAGAAGAGCATGGACAGGTAAAATGTTCTCTATAATCTATTCCTAATGATCAAACGGTCTTGATATTTTTAATAATACTCTAAATGAATTTTGAAAATTATTTATCTTCACTGCTTTTACATGAAGGATTTTATTCTATTAAGTATACCTTCTCTTTTAGGTTAAATGTGCTCAGTATTGGAATGAAAATTCTGCAAAGGAAATAGAGAAAATGTTTGTTATAACAGTTTTGAGCACAAAACGTTATTCAGATTATATAGTAAGAAGGTTTCAAGTAGAATTTACCAAGGTATTCAAAAGTTGATACTAATTTTATTTTCATTCTAAAGCTTTTTTGCTGTATTATACTTTTGATTTATAAATAGACGACTTCGTTATTAATCTCTGTTTGGTATTTTTAAATATATTATATTTAACAATACATTTTAGTATGTTATCTTTAAAATTATTATTTCAGGATGGTTTGACTGAAGAAAGAGAAGTTTTACATTTTCATTTTGTACTTTGGAAAGATTTTCTTGCTCCTGAGCAGCCATCTTGGTTACTTCGTTTTATAAAACGTGTAAATGAACATTATTGTTCAGATAGGGGTCCTCTTCTAGTCCATTGCAGGTTTGTATATTTTCATCAAAATAAGATGAAATAGTTTTATTTATAAACAATGTTTAATTATATTCAAATATACCTTTGAATCGGACGCAATGTCTGAGGCTTCTAAAATAATTTAATTAGTGCTAATATGCTAGTGCAATTTTTTAAGGAATGAAAGCAGGCAATTCATTACAGTGTATATTTTCTAAGCAAAATGTAAATATGTATGCATTAAGCGAAGTAATTCGATTATTAATAATTTCATATTACTTTTCCAGTGCTGGTGTTGGTCGAACTGGTACTTTTGTGGCTATAGATAGTCTATTACAACAATTAGAAGATGAAGGTCGTATCGACGTGTTCGCGCATGTGAGCAATTTGAGGCATCAAAGAAACTTTTTAGTACAATCTTTAGTGAGTATTTAGTTGCATTTTCATTAAAAACATCGCAAATTTTTATTCTAACTTTTTAAATGAATTTAGATTGCAATTTATAATTAATGTTTTATACATCTTAATATTATTCTTAGCTTGAAAAAAATTTAAGTGCCCGACAATAATGTTTTTAATATATGATCTGTGATAAGGAAAAATTTTTACACATGCGATTCGATTTTACTCTCTTCATATATATTTAATGATATTTTAATTGTTGCGTTCATCATTCTGGGTAAAATGAGCTTTACAATATGCTGCATACCATCGTTTTTTTTTTTTTTTTTTAAACTAAGATTTCTAGTTAATAATAGTTGTACTTCGAAAAAATACATCATAGGCTTTTTTATAACCATACAAAACACTGTATTTTATTAATTATTATAATAGCTAGACAATTGTCAGGCTGCTAACTTCGACTGAATCCATGCAAATAAACCTAGAAAGAAAGAAAAATTTTGAAATCTGAGACTAAATAAAGATTTAAATATTTAAAACTTAATTATAAACTTTAGAACACTGCAAAGTAAATCCAAAATCTGTTTGTATTATAGTATTTAAAAATATTTAGGGTCGAAACGATTCCTTATAGAAACTGTGAAGATTAAATTTTATTGAATGTGTTTGATTTGAAATTCAGGTCATGGATTATAATATCTCTTTGTTTAATTTTTGATGAACCAAAATGTTGTTAATAATTTCTTTAATTATATTGTGAATTTCTCTTTATAATTTATAGACATTATCTTAGTTAACATTTTTTAAAATAATAGGTCCTATGCCTTCAATTACCAATAGAATAAATTTATTTTATCCTGGCATATAACTGCACTATTTTTTAAAGCCTGAATTCATTCAATGTCAATACAGAAAACTCCGTAAATAAGCCACTAATTACTTGAAGCTAAACTGAAATATTACATCACTTAGAGCATTTGTTCCAATAAAAAGTATATTCTTGTGTTACAATTTCGAAATTAGCCTTTGGACCGCGATTAGAGGGGATCATTCTAAAATTGAAGACTTATGAACGCTTGCATATTTACTTGAATATTTTTTTATTTGTGAAATATAATATATTCATGTGTTTTCATTTATATTAATTTAATCCTTAAAGATACCGATAATTTTTTTATATTCATTTGTATTATTGATTTCTTTAGCCATTAAGCTGTTGCAACAAATGTTTTGTGGGCAGATTTTTATACAAGTGTTTCAAAGTTGGTAAAAAAATTAATAATTTTTTTTTTTTTGATAAATTGTATGAATTCATTAATTACGCAGTCCGAAGATAGACAATTTTTGTTTTACGTTTGTTTTTGTTAGCAACCTAAAGCAATCTTCTTAGAAGTTTCAATTACGTTCAGATCAAAAAGATATTTGTAATCGACAAAGAACAGTCATTGATAAACCTTCCGCCCCTTCTTCTTGGTTTCATGTAACAACAATGCCAATTAACTTTGCTGAAAGATGAAAAATGTAAGAAAAAAATCCTAAAAGCAGGGAATAGTCATGCAGAAACATCTTTTGTGTGTGTGTGTGTTTTATCTAAACTAGTGTGAAAGCAAATATTCTTAAAGATCTTAGTAAAATAATTTATTCTCAATTTTCGCCTAAGAAAATGAGATATAATTTCTCTCTGTATTTTTCCTTGTAGATTCTGTGAATTGAAACATCTTATGGTATGACAATGTAGACCAAAACAAATTTTATTTATTATTAATCATTTTTTTAAAGTAATTCCTTATATTTCAAAAATATTGCATCATGGTAAAACATTGTTTCCTTTAAAAAAAACCTGTTGCAACTTTTATTTGTATTTTCTTTTCTTTCCTAACTTTTAATATCTGTGCTTTGTATTATTTAGCATGGGTTTTAATGCCTAAAATGATACATGTTTATATATTACATGAAACATTGTGTTTATATACATTTCAGAAACAATACATTTTTGTGTATCGAGCATTAATGGAACATGCTCAGTTTGGTGACACAGAAATTGAAGTTAGGCATCTCAGGGATCATTACGAATTATTGAAAGAAAAAGTTGGCGATACAGATAAAACAGGTCTTGCAATTGAATTTGAGGTAAATTTTATGCATTATGTTAAGATTACTTACTAATGATGCATTGTTAATGTTTTTCATGAGAGATGTTTATTTTCTGCCACTAAATTATTTTAGAAATTGAGTGATGTTATAGAAGATCCAAAAACGTGTTGTGTTGGAACCATGGATATGAATGTTGGAAAAAATAGATATGATTTTATTATTCCTTGTAAGTATATATTTTGTTGCTTGTATGGTAATATATATATATATATATACGTTTTTATTCAATTACCTTTTGAAATTAGTTTATGTTTGTTTCATTTTGTTGATTTCATTTGCTTAATTTTAAATGAAAAAGTATATAAAAAAACTGCCATAGCTTATATATTACCACTATTATATGACAGAACAATGAGCGGTAAGATTGTTTTTTATAATAAATTTTTGGGTCATTTAACCTTACTTTGATCAGTCATCTGGTATACAAGTAAGTAAACTCGCTTTTTGTAACTATTTCAGTTTTTTCTTTCATCGTTTAACATTAAATGAATCACTTCAGTTTTATCATGAACTAGTTTGCTTTTCTTACAGATGATCTTAACCGAGTAATTTTACCTCCATCTCCTTCAAGAGACCATTCTTCCTACATAAATGCATCATTTATTCAAGTATGTTATATTTAATTAGTCTTTCATTTAACTAAATACCACAACAGTTTGATTACACTCCAGTTTTCAATATGTCATTGAATGAAAGTTCTGATAAATATACATTTAGCAAAAGCTAATTATATATTTATTTATTAATTATAATTAATCAATATCTTTGAGTATTTCAATATCTTATTTTATTATTTAAACTTTTGAAGAAATGAGGATAATATATGTAATCAGCATTATATGAAATACAGGTATACTCAATAATTACTGAGTGAACTTCTTAACTTTTAAGTGACATGAACTTTTACCCTTAAGGCAAGACTGACAATTACAGAATTATCTGTATCATTTCTTGTAATTCTTAACAATTATTGAAAACTTTCAATAATTTTAATATTCTAATTTTGATATTACTTTGCCAAAAATCAATTTCATTTCCATCCATGAGATATTAGATGGTAAATTAACCTTAGATAGCTTATACTAATTTCTTTTATTACAGTAAAATATGTTTTTGAGTAACAACCTTTCAAAAGAAATAAAACAATTTAGCATTTTAAGAGCAAAAAAGTAATCCAAAATTTTAATTTAAATTGAATTCATTTATTAGAATTTCTTCACTGAAATAAGAATTTCAGTATTATGAATAACAATATAAGCAAATGTATTAATGCAAAGGACAGTATTAGCAGAACTATGGTATTATGAATGACGTGTATAACGATTTCCGTATTCATGAGAGCGCAACTGACTAACTGAAAGAGACGAAAAGGCTGCTTAAATTTGATTTCAATAAGCGGTGTTGTTTTCTCAAATTTATAAAAGCTTTGCATCATTTTGTTATAAAACCAGAATCTGGCCAAACGCCGTTTAAATATAAATTTTTGTTTGAAACATAATGCATCATTTGAACTATTCTTTTACTGCAATTTTTTAATACCGTTGTTCATTTATTGTATTAAGATACATATTAAATTTATTAATTAGAAAAATCTGATACATGAAAATGAGTTTTTGCTTGTTATTTATGCACTGCCGTTTCGTTCTATCGATTGCGATTAAACTTGGTGAACTTATTGCTTGCAACTGCGTGAAGGTTATTGGTATGGTACAGTTATCAAATGTGATATATAAAAAATGAATTTTTTTTGTTCTTATCTTGTATGCTACCAAACCATTTAACGGATTACAATGCATCTTTGCCAACACATTTGCGAAGGTTATTTTTAAAAAATTAATGATCGACAAAATTCAAACGGCAAATATTTTTCGAAGTTAATCGCGCTTATATCGAACAAATTAAAATTATTTTGAATGATGCAATCAACGCGAGTGAAATGAATGGAAAATATTTAATGCAAGCACTACTTTTTTTTTTTCTTTAATTATTAGTCACCTACACAGGATGTTGTCAATCAGCTTGCACAATATTTTGTCTACGGCAAACTGCAACATTATTCAGAGTTTATCTCACATATACAAAATAGAATTATTATCGTTGCCGATCAAGTTATGTAATAGAAATTTTTTTGTGCAAATAGTAATTTTTCTATTTAATTAGTGAACCGGCAAACAATATTTTGGCTATACAAGCGTATATCGTATTGATTGCTTCAACAAAAAATATGCCCCCAAACATTCGCCTTCTAATAGATCTACCAGTGCAGCACGTAGGAATAAGCTAGTTCTATTTTCTTAAACAAACGACAAGTAAGAAATAAAGCAGATCTTTTACGAATTACAAATTCACTTCAGAATGTCAATATCAACATGCGGCAAAAATCAAAAGACAATGTTTATATATTACCTAATCATGCGATTTAGATTGAAAAGGTCAATATAGGGAAGAAGCGAGACAACTGTCTTTAAAGGGCAGTCGATTGGAGAAGAATTGCAGATTCCATGCATTATTATTTCCGTAGTTATACCTTTTTGATTTCAAATGATGGTAGTAACACGTTCGATTTGCATCTTTGATGACCATCAACAAAGTTCAGGGTCAATCACTTCAAATGATTGAACCTAGAAAATCTATGTTTTTCACATGGTATGCTGGATGCTTACGTGTTGGACAGCCAAGAAATTTATTTTTGCTGAAGACAGAAAAACAAAAACAAAAAAATATTGTCTACCCTATAAAGCACTTTAATAATAAATTAAAAAATAAATAAATAAATACATAATAAATTTTATTTGTACTTCTCTTTTATGCATCATTAAATTTGAATAAAGGTATTCATTAACGTTAAGAAAATAAATATTCTTTCTCTCATTCCTAATTAAACAAGACAATTATTTTCAATTTCAAACGTTACGACCAGCGTTATTTCACCTGCCATAGCAACGTGCTGGGTACCAGTTAGTTTATTGTATAAATGATTTCACACTTTTATATGCATAAAAGCATAAAATCTATCAATATCTGCTTTTGAAGTGTGAGAAAAATGCCCCAAAATTTTCCTAATTCTTCCTGCAGTTACGAAGTTTACGCCCATTATGTCTTATATGTGAATTTTAAGAATGAAAATTCTTCTATTCCTTTCGCAAAATTTCATAATTAAACACTTATAATTCATTTTTGTCTCTTTGGCGATTTTTCCCTTTCTCAGTACGTAATTATGACTACATGAATTCTTCAATTAATGTTTAACTTTTCAATGTATTGGCATATTGTTTACTAGATTTGCTATCTCATATGCTTTATTTTCCTAACTAGGGTTATGATAGATCTTTATCATTCATTATTACTCAAGATCCCTTGGAATCTACTGTAATCGAGTTTTGGAGAATGATAAAAGAACAAAGTATTACAACTCTAGTAATGTTATCCGAAATTGGCGAAGGCAAAGTAAGCTGTAATTTTTTATATATTAAAAAAGTACTTTGGTGATAAAAAAGTAGTTACTTATTCAATAATTTTCTCAATAATAATAAGAACCAACTGCTTTGATTTGCTGTCATTTACAGACACAAAATAAATACAAATAAATATTTTTTTTTTCTTATAACGTTGAATCGTAGTGACTGAAATTCTAGAAAATATTAGGTAAAACCTAATTTGTGACAACCAATTAGGTAACGGTATTCAAATCTTGAAACAATTTTAAATATTATTCTGTCCAACATTAGAGGATTGAAATAAATAACAAAATGTATCCTTCATAATTGACTAATTTTATTATTTTGTAATATGAATTTGAAAATAAAACGGGTAAAATATGTGAATTTGGAAAGAATTTGATTTATATAGATTATGCAATTGGGAGTTTTTGAAAAATTTGCTGTAAAAAAAAATGTTTTAAAAGGATGAATTAAGAGATGGAATTATCACAATATGAAAAATATAGTAATGCAAATCTTTTACATAACAAAAGTACAGATATAAATATGCATTTCTTCAAAATAAGAAAAACTCCAAAAATTAATGAGGCTTCTTGTGGAAATTTGATTTAAAATTAGGCTGTATATGAGGCTTCTTACTACTTATAATTGCACAGTAATAAAAGAGAACCGAGATATCTAATTAGTTTGGAAATGATATGCAAGTGAAAAGATATTATCATGTGAGTGAACACTTAGGAATTAAGTTGTTTTTGAAATATCCTGAAAAAGCCAGGGCTAATTTTTAATTGGGACAAGATCAAATAATATCTGAGGAAATTGAAATCCAGTTATTGTTTGAATCTCTATTGAGAAAAGGTGGTAAAAGCCTCTGAAATAATAGACGTAAAAAATTTTAAATCAATATCTGTCGTCTTGTCCCAATGTCACTGTAACAAACAGAGGGGAGACAGCTATTTATATTCCAGATTCTAGTCTAACTAGGTATTACGGTTTAGTTTAGTTATATTAACGTCCCGTTTAAAGCAACACGAGGGCTATTTGGGGACGGACCTCGTAATTTTGAACCAAGATCAGATGACGAGGACGACACCTAAACTTGCACCCCCCTCTCCACACCACACCAATGGGAGGACGTTTGGCCTGACAGATTTAACGTGCAAGAGACCCCTTCACACGACGGTTCTTTGGTGGAATTGAGTCTCGAACCTGAAACCCTCCGGTTCCGAAGCCGAGACCTTACCCCCAGGCCACCGCGGCCCTCTGGTATTACGGAGATAAAACATCACTGAGTGTATTTTAAGGGGAAATATCAATAAAAAATTAAATGTTTTGTATACCATTCACATTTGCTAAAGTAGGTTTTAAAAGTTCATATCTGTGGGCATTCTGTTAAATTGTGTATTCTGTTGAATTTTCTAAATCTGCAAAATTAATTTTTTAGAAATCAGAATTATCAAAATTAATTTTTTGATAATTCTGTCTCTAAATTAATTTTTTTACATAAAAAAAAGAGAGTTCTTTTTTTAATATGCTCTCAGCATTAAAAACCATGAATAAATAATACCTTATTGCCCCCTAATTTTTTTGTAGATGTAGATTATATTTGAAGCAGAACTCAGAAATTGACATATCTATTATTATAGTGGTTATAAAATAATATAATATGCATTGAGTGTTGTGGAATGTTAGTGTGATCCTTCTGAAATACCTCAATAATTTGTATATCTTTCAAAATTAATTAACTATAATTCTGATGAAACTCATTGTATTGTACCAAACTAAAATAACATTTTTAAATCTTATCCGTTATTATTAGTAACATTTTATTTAAATGGAAATAAAGATACAGAAAAAACCATTCAAAAATTCCGTAGTAACATCTTGTTAGATGTTTAACAGTTATAAATAAATATTCTGAAATTTAATGTCCTATTTAACCAAGTAAAATTCAACACACAATTTATTAAATAGTTATAATTCATGAGTTCCAATTCAAAATTGTTTTCTTTGCATGTGTCAGAAGAAGTAAATTAGTTTTCCTTTTTTAAAATTATTTTATATTGTATTTTCAATCAGCTTGTTGTATATTAATTTTATACTCTGGCGTTGAGAGATAGTTACCTTTAACGATTTGAGAAGGCTATTATTTAACATACCTTGAATTTTTTTAAAGATTTTGCAAGGGCTGTGAGTATAGTTATTACAATTTTGTACTGATTTATTGTATGTATTTACTTATTACAAAACTGCAACTTTATTTTCCTTATAGACAAAATGCCAACCATATTGGCCAACTGAAAGTGAAGAAAAAATTTGTGATTATATAAAAGTCACTTTTGAAAGCAGTGAAAAACTTCCATTTTATACGAAAAGAGAATTTTCAGTTATTAATACTAAGTCAAAAGTAAGTGATTATTGTTTTTAACTAAACCGGTAAAATCTTTTCAATTATTTAATTATATTTTGAGAAAATGTGTCAATATGAAATTTTGTATATATTCTTTTTGATTCATGTATATTTAAAAAAGGCAGGGTTGAGTCTATTTAAAATATTATCCTTCACTGCTAATAGTTAATAAATTTAATTATTGCGTAATTATGAGAAATGAATTTTTATAGTTTAATGTATTCTCGAATCTGTATTGTCCACTATAATGAATAGTTTTACACGCGGTTTAAATAACTATTTTTGAATTTTCAGTTTTTTCATTATTTAACTAAAATCCGATTTTTGTTGATTTCTTCATGAAATAACTTTTGCTTTATCATAAAACTTTTATTGTATCGTATCATTACTTAACCCTAGTTATGTAATGTATTTCTCTCTTTATCTAATGCATGGCGATCTTTCAGGTTGCTTACTCTTTTCTTTGTCTACAATGTCATAGTCAAAAATTAAATACCTAAAATATTATTTTCGAATGCATTGTTATATATATAATCGTGAAAAAAAAATTAAAGCATAAGGGAATTAATTTAGTTATAATATTTTTATATTAGAAAGAAAAATATTAGTTATTTTGATTACTGACTTTCATTGTGTTCTGGTAATTGATTTTACATTTTATAATCATAAATAAGCACCACAAAAGAGAAAAATTTATTTTTTCCTACATCTTTTCTTTAAACTTTAACGACATTGATGTGACTGCATATCGATAAGTATATGACCATGAGAACCAGATAGGGGAATTTTTTGAAATTTCACTCTATTTAGGAAGAGAATTGAGCTTTTGTAACTTTTGTACTTTTTCACTGGAGTATGGCATTTCTAGGTTGGAAAACTGTACTGATATTTCTAATGAAGCTCATCTTGCATTTTGCAGTATTGATAATCTAAGAATATCGAAATGTACGATTTATCTATATAAATAAAAATGAATTTTTATTTGTATGTCTTATGCGCTGTCGTATTTCTCATCCAATTCCGATAAAACTTCGACAACATATTGCTTGTACTTACGCGAAGGTTATAGGCATAATACAATAATATAAAGAATAAAAAATATTTTTAGGTCTATTTACCGCAATTGTTAACCATTGATTAACCACCAAATAACTCGCCAAGAAGACAAACAAATTCAGTATTGATGTAAAATTCAAGTTAAGCGTTAATATTTCATAGCTATTGTACGTTAATGCAATATAAATCTTTTTCTGAGGTAATAGTTTTATTAGAGAGTGTGCGATTTAGGTTTGAAATTTTAACTAAACATTTAATAAAATTTTCCCTTTTTTGCAGTAACTTCCGAAAATATTATAATATAAATAATTTTGCACCATCTTAGTTTTCAAAAAAATTATCTTTTCAACTTTATTAAAAATTTTATGGCATAACTATATTATCTATGTTTAATCAATTTGAAAAGAAAACATTTTAATCACATTTTTTTACATTTAACGTGAGAACACTGAACGAATATTAAACGGATCACGAGGTACAATAAATAGTTTTCTGAAATAATACCAAACTTTACAATTCTAAAAGAATACACAAATCTGATAAATATTTGCTTTTAAAATAGCAGAATAAAAATAGAATAAATACTATTTATGTTTCTCCTTTATATATTCTTCAATTTCAATTAATGTATTCATATTGCCGTCAGGAAAATAAATATTCTTCCTATCATTCTTAATTAAAAAAGATAATTATATCAAATTCAAACAATATTTTTAAAACTATTTCTTCTGCGGCAGCAACGCGCCAGGCACCAGCTCGTTATTAATAAGTACTCATTAATAAAGTAATTCTAGTTCATATTTGACGTTTTATGTAAGCGTTATTAACTTTCAATGAATAATCCTTAAAAGTTATTTCACAACTAGTGATTATTGCCATCCACCCAAGTATTAACCAAAACAGAATTCCAAATCTGCACCGGCATAATATATATTTAACTATTACAATACAAAATTTATATTACATCAATAAGAAATTTAAGACTTAAGGCTTGATTGCACATTCGATTCTACGTTTTCAAACTCGTAGTGATGTATAACTCTCGTGATATAGTTACACGTTACTGTTAATACAGTTTTTTTGAATATTAATTCATTTTAATAATTTTAAATAGTGTTTTAGGTGTTTGTAAATGAAAATTGAAATCAACACGCAGTAGCTCAATCGGTAAAATGCAAGGATTTCAGTATTTTTCACGTGAAGATGAAGGTTGTGAATTCAATTCTTGCGAAAATCAATAATTTTTGATAAATATTTAATAAAAAGTAACTGAAATAAAAAATTTCTTTTTTGACCTAAGTAGGAATTGAATTAATTTTTAAAAATAACTTGTTCCTTCCCTTGGTTAAAATTCCTATATCCCAATGGAATAATATTCTTTAAATTTAAAATATTGGAATGCCAATATATTGTATCATTTTATCTGGAATAACCCGAGATAATAAAAATATACGTATACGAGCTGCTGAAAAAAAAAGTAGTTAAGAAATATTTGCACATTTTTTAAGCTATACGAAATCTTAAAAAGTATATTTCAAGGTTTAATTGCTTCGTAGTTTAAAGGTGCAACTTATAGTCCTAACCTGTCATATGGTTACATCGTATATATAACGCTAAGCTAGGATGCTCCAGGGTTACGTATACCTTGTATTACCTTCATGCTGATTTCCGTTGCGTTTACCATGCCTTTTTTGTCACATATCTGCAGCCAGAAATAAGAGTTAATAATGAAACACTATATTTTTTTCTATATCAAATGCTTCTAAAGATTAAGAAAAACTAATATGACATTAAAAAATATAAATTTATTGGTTTGGAAAAATAAATTATATATAGTTATTAAAATTCAGTTTTAAAAATTAGTTTTTGAGAAGCAAAACCTGCGATGTAACAATTTTGGCACTGGTTTATTTAAAATGAAATAAATAAATAAAATAAAAAATAAATATAGCAACACTTCCGGTAAATGGTGTGTGATTCCTCCTCAAAACTATTATTTTTTTAAAAAAATTTCCCATTGCAAATTTACTGATTATTTTAAGTAACGTCTCCTCCGCTCATTCAATTGCCCTTTATACGTTTAGCAATGGCTGAAAGTTTGGAAATAAATCTCGAAGTTAATAGATAATGACCTTCTAAGTCAAAACGGAAGCACATTGAGTAAGTTAACTTGAGGAAATGAATGAAATTATGATCTGTTTACTTAATAGAATATATTTTACAAAATTGCGAACGGTAAAATAATCAAAACTTTGCTATTAAATCAACGTCAAGAACAGAATAAAATATTAGAAAAACATGAATCTATCTTATAATGCCGTATTAGCATCATTTTACTGCTTCTTCGTTATTGTTTTGGATCTTGCACTCTTTTATTTACATCTGTTAAAAACACTGACTCTTAATGAATCTATATGACAATTTGAATGAAACAGTAAATAGGTATGGAGAAACACTGTCTAATAAGTATTATTTATTATATCATTTTTAAAGTAAGTGAACTGTGAATAAGTCGAATTAAATTTATATGTGTTGTTACAATGTAAATCATAAAATTAATTAATAAATAAACGAAACAGCAAGTTCAGAAATAAAAGAAGCAAACAAAAATTTTCCCAATAAGATTGTCTTTGAATTAAAATTAAAATTAATATTGAAATTACTGAAGAAGCAGTAAAATTTATTCTTTTCGTCTTTCTAGCTTATTCACCAACATAGGTCTTATCTCTCTTTCTCCACATAAAAGTGTAGACATTTGAGTATGGCTGCAGACACTTTGCATAGCATTAGCAAACGCTAGTTACGAAATAGAGATTTTGACATGAACCTGACATTTTTACTAACTATCGCAAGAACATCCATTTTGGATACCTTTTTGCCTGCCAATTGGCACCAAAATTTGACGTTAAACCAAAGTTGTAGTCACGAGAAAATGTACTTCATTTCATTACATGCATACAAAAATACTGATCGACAAGCGGTCAGCCATTCCACAGATTTGCTTCAAAACTAGATAGGTATCTGTATTTTAGATGGTAAACGTGTGTGCCAAGTCTTGCTTACCTAGTGCTTTGCATTTTGTAATTATCACTTGTTTTCGTACGGCATGACAGATAAACTTCATTTCTTTACTGCTATTTTGATTTCTTTCAAAATTTGATTGAAATCTTTAGATTTGGTTGTAATTCCATGTACCAAATGTCAGCGGTCTATATCAAACGGTTTTTAAATTACCGTGTTCACAGACAGGAGCATAATTTCAAAAATTTCGTATACAAAAAGGTCTGAAATTCAACAAAATCTCGGAATTCTTTTTTTTTTTTTTTTTGAAAATTACAATATTTTCTCCATACTTCGCATAAGAAAAAGTATTTATATATAAACATATTTTAGGATATGGTTGACCGAAAAGAAGAGACTTCTGAAATTTTAAATTCGATTTATTTCATTCCTTGAGGCGGCGTAATTTGTACAGGAAACCATTGACCATACTGTCCTACCGTCACAAGAAAAACCCTGAACCTGGTTGCCTTAAGTAGACAAGTCTAAGTAAGGAGGGAATTAGGCATTAACGCAGACCACAACATTTGGCTAACTAAGCGCGCTTCATTAGGCGAGAAATTCTTTTCGCTTGTGTTTATACAGATGTATTTATGTGACGAATAAAATTATATTGTAGATAAACTGAGAAATTCTTTGTTATTTAAGCTTTTAAATAATGTCTTGCATAAGAAAACCTTCAGCGATCTTTCTTCAATTGCTTTTGTACTGATTTTTTAGGACATAAGATTGCCGTCAATTAAATAAAAACCATTGGATAATAACAAAGTTTATTTTCTTAAAGATTCATGTGCTTTTAGGAGTGGAAAGCTTGCGTTTCAAGCTTAAATCCCCCCGTTTTACACTAGAATTTATTAGTTTTGAATAAGTTGAAAACGATAGTTTCAAATTATAAACTTAGAAACAGAAAAAAAAGTTAATTTGGAACTGATTAATTCATAATAAATCTGTTTCTATTTTATATAAATAAAAAGTAAAAACACAGAATTCAGCAAAAATTTAAAATATAAATAAATCAATAAATAGGCAAAATTAAAGATATTTATTCCTTTCATATTCTTTTAAGAACTAACGAATATTAGCTGTTTATCGGAATCTTTCGGAATAACTCAAACACCCCAAAATTGGTTGCCCAATCCTCCAAAGCACTTCTTACAGATATGTTACTTATAACGTAATATCCACAAATTACTGAAGAATAGATGTTTCTAAAGAATTTTAATAAATTAAAACATTACTCAATTTTTAGTAGGCATCTATTACGATCTGAATATATAACCGGCGATTCTTCTAATTATGATACTTCTAACCGGTTCTTTTGGTCCCAAAAGAAATACAGCCCTTTCCTTCACCCCCAAAATGTAATAGAATATTCCATTTTCAAGGCGACTGACCCCTACTTTTAGGGTTACTAGGGTTTTTCTGCTGATGGTAAGACAGTAAAACAGGCGTCAGTCTTCATCGTGAAAAAGAAAAGGGACAATTTTTCTCCTTCGGTGATTTTATTAAGAGATTTTGAAAAGGATTTCTTTTACACATTGACTTAGGAAAGGGAATCTTATGTATCTTTAAAAAAATGTTGTAAGCATTAGGGATTTTTATCCCTTCACTAGAAACATGAGAAATGCTGAAATCGTCTGCTTTCTAAAGTGCGTGTAGAATTAACTAAAAAGTGGGAATTGGATCAGGGAGTAATAAAACATTTTAGAATGAAATTAATATGGTCTAAACGAATATAAAAATCAGAAAATTAAGATTTAAATTAGATTTTAAAATAGCATTACATATATGGCAATACTTGTGGGAAATGCTTCAAACGTTCTGATCAGATTTCAGTGTTATTACATTTATATGATGTCTTCGCTTACCAAGTAAATTATTTGTAAAATCGTATACTTCTGGATAAATGTATTCTTTCTTGCACTGTCTTGAAAAAAATATTGGAGAATTTTCACATTTGAACTCTAAACTAATATCTATTAACTCTATGATGGGCTAACACACTACTTTGCTTTTAATTGCCAGGAAATGATTAACGACAAGATAAACAACTATGCAAAATCTATTAAAAATTTTATTGATGTAAATATATAAGTGTTCGAAACTTATTCTCGGATAATATGTAATTCTAGTTCTAATTTTAAATTAACGACGATTAATAAAAATATAAGAATTTTTGTTTGCTATTGTCAAATCTGAAGGTGTTTTTTTTTATTCCAGAACAATGATAAACACATAATTACTCAGTTTCAATTTCAAGAATGGCCATGTAGCGCCGGTACAGTTCCTGAAGGCACATTAGGCTTAGTAACTCTAATTGAAGATGTACAGCAAAATCAAGAAAAACAAATTGGAAGTGGACCAATTACTGTCCATTGCAGGTAAAACTTTCTTTTTAATAATTTGAGAATTTGCAATAGATTTTTGGTGATTTTCATTCATATTTCAAAAGGATCTTTGCTTGAAATTAGTCATAATTAATACTAAAATGTAAAGAAAGCGGCTTCATTTCTTATGCAAAATCTCTGTTTATATATACAGTGGTGGAGGAGACCGAAGTAGTGTTTTCGTAACTTTGAGTGTTCTTATTCAACAATTGAAAGCTGAAGAAAGGGTAGATGTATTTCAAGCAGCAAGATACACCAGATCACAGAGGCACTGTATGCTGCAAACTTTGGTAAGAATTTAAATTTCCTTTGGGCAAAATATTTATCCAAACATTTTTCACTGGATCTCCATAATTATTGCAAGAATATCATTAAGACTAGGATATCAATTTTGTTACGATGACAAATATTTTATCGATTTTTAAATTCATCAGTAGACTAGGAAATAACTCACATAATATTTTTATATTTTTTTAAAAAATAACTCTGTTACAATTAATTAAATAACTTCGGGAAACCAAATTGTTGATTGTTGACAAAATTAACAGCTGTGGTATGAAAAAACTTTTCTTATACAGAATTTATAATTTATAGCACTGTTTTATGAAGATAGCTGAGTGTTAATATTTTTTTTTGTTCTGTGTTTCTAAAAAGAATACCAAGAATAATGAGAATTAATGTCAATAAAACTGAAGATTACTCAACGATTTAATATTTAATATCTAAAATATGCTGTTAATTGCAATAGTGTGGTAGAGTAGGTATGTTAACTTTTCTTTTACTTAAAAAAACTCCTTAGGTTCTAGTGATGCTTCCATTTTATACATATTTATTACAGCTAAAAGGACTCTATGTATTTATTGCATATTGAAAACAAATGAGGTTTTTCGAAATCTAAAAAAATTGTAGGAGTTTACCAAATCTTAACATATAGCTAATATTTAGTGAAACAAGTTTTCTGTTACTATAAAACAGTAACATTTAGGATAATTATAATTTCGTAATTTTTTATAGGGAATATGCTATATTTTACATGTATAAATACCTAACAAATTCTGATTAAAAACTGAATTTCATAGATACTATTGAACACTATATTTCTAGAGCACATAAACTCAGTTGTTTTAAGTACATAGTAATAATTTAATGTTATTTTAGAAATGCCTATTTGTTTGAAATTCATCAAATATTTTTATACTCAGATTATTCACTGATATACATGATTTTCTCTTTCTAGGCACAGTATGACTTCTTATACAGAGGTTTGTTAGAGTATATTGTATCCAGAAATCTATGTGATATGGGAGACACACAACTATGATATCTTAATGAAAGTGTAGTCCATCCATCATTTTGTGGTTTCTCTACCTGCCTTATCTGGCACTTACTCAGACCTATCTGGTCTGTGCTGTCCAGCCAGCAAGCCTGGTGGAGTTGTTGCTCAAGTAGATCAGTGCCATTGTGCCAGTGATGTTGATAATCACTGGCTGGCTGGTTAAAATATCCTTTGTGTGTGCAGTGCAAAAGAAGTGTGAAGCTGAGTGAAAAGCATGTTTTGGAGAAGTTTGATTGTCTTTAGGCCTGTGGGTAGTATTTGGATCCTAACTCATTTTTCATGCCAAGATTAAAGTGAAATCATACTGCCAACAGCATTTTTCATATTAATACTCATAGCACACTTTTTTCAAATGATTTGAATGGCTCTTGAAGTAATTTAATTAAGGTATTGGTACCTTTTGCTACGAAGTAAAGTTATCAACAATGACTTTTTTGAAGGCTCTTAAGCTATGGTGCTATAATTTATGGAGCTTGGCTGGCATTTGATGCATTTCGGAGCATGCAACACACGATTTTGTAAATATGACGAATCAGCTCATTGTGGAGTGCCTATAACCTCTACTTGATGCATAATTCATTTTTGCCATTAGATGACAGGTGCTTTGACTTAGTAGAAGTAAATGTGTTTGAAAAAATGAGTAGTTGTACATAGACTATATATTTTGTAATTATCATTGTTCGTTACAACCTTAGAAGTTTTGTTATTCTTTGTACTACTTTTATAAGGATGATTCATCATTCACAGTGTTACTCATGTATAGCGTTCAAGATGTCATTTTTGTTATTTAAATTAGTTTTTGTCCTGTTATTTGTTAGTCAGTGTTAAGAATATAGAATCACGAACATAAGGAAGTAGCAGCTTCATAATTTCTATATCTAAAGGGACTTTTATTTATCATTCATCAGCTTTCATTTTGATTATATATATTAAGAGAGCAACATATCAGGTCAAAAATAGTATTTTTAATATAGTGTTTTCTTTTTTAATTATTGAATTGTGGCTCTCAAGCGAAACGTGTTTTGAGTACATCCAGATTTTATAATAATCTTCTATATAAAACAATTTTGTAACATTTTCATATCAGCAATTTTTACACGATTTCTTTTAAAAGTAGCCCAGCAAATAAGGAAAAGTTCAACTTTCCTGAATTGCAAATATGAAAATTGAAACTTATTTTATTTTTTTAATGTTAAATTTGCAAAAATTTTTGTTGTTTTTCAATTGCGGAAAGTTATACTAACTTATAAATGATTTATTCTTGAGCATTTGAGATGCTCTTTCGTGTGCCATATTTTTTGGAGAGTTCAAAGTTTCTCTTAGTTATTTTATTTAACACCTTGCAAAAAGTGTACTCAAAATTACTTTTACTTGAAATGCATGTTCTGAAATGGTGTTTGGATATAAGTTATGTAAAATTTGGTGCCAAGAATTATTAAAAATTCATTTCTTTGAAAGGTTGAAGATATCTGTATGAAGATTTTTTACTTAATTATGTATTTTTTTATTGAGTTGAATTAATCGTTTTTATTGTACAGTTACATTTTCATTACAGACCTTAAATTTTGATGTATTATGCTTTAAGAAATGTATTCATTATTTTTATTTTAGTTACATGAAAGATGTAAAGTGCTCGATACACAAATGTATAATTCAAAAGTCGTAACACACCGAAAAAATTATGAGAAGCCTTACATTTCTCATGATTGCAATTTTCAAACAGCTATATAGTTTCAACAGGGATAATTATCTATGTAGAAATGTTTTATTCATTTTTGTAATTTCTATAATTATGTCATATATAATTCATTTAATTACTTTACTCTTTTGGAAATGAGATGTATATATATAGCAATATTCACGTGAAAGAACTGCATCAATATTCGATGCAATTCTGACTTAAAGCGGTGTTCAGTATTCTTTTAGCTACATCCTAAGAAACTGTCATGTTATTAGCATTTCCTACATTAATTTTCTGATATTAAATTTTATTACAGCAATTTTGAATTGGCTATGTGCATGTTTTATTGAATTCAAATCAAGCATCCTTTTTTGAAATATATGGCATAAAGTTTTTAAAAAAATTAATGGATTAAAATATTTTTTAATTGCTCTTGTTGAGAAAAAAATGTAAAATTATTGATTTGCTAGATCTTTTCAGTAAGTTAATTCTTTTAAGGCTGTTGCGAGATCTAAGTTGGTTCATTCAATTCAATGCAATCTTTAAAAAAATCCTCCATGGCTTATTGGTCGTTATTTATGCATTTTTAAAATTAAATGAACTATTTTATAATAATCTGCATTACTCATTTTCGTTACTTATTTAGAACAATTTATCATGATTATAATATTTTTTAAGTACTGATAAGAGAATAACAGAATAAAATTTTAAAAATATTGATTGTTACATTTAAAGTTGCTTTTTATTTACAATAATTGAGTTTGTATTTTTGAAGCAGGAAAGTTTTGAAGTGTATTTAGATTTTATAATGCATAAGATTTTAGTTTGAATTCTAAAGAATTATTATTGAGTTATAATTAACTGAAAAAATTCTCAATGATTTTTACATTAACTAACGTTTTAATTAACTAATATTTTATAGTTATGTGTATATTTTTATTAATCATAGTATAATTTTTAGGGTCGAAAATCTTCAAAGTTATTCCCAAAACATAGAGGAATTTACTATCTCTCCACCTCATGAGAAAAAAAGAGTTTCAATATTTAGATATGATCTATTCTAATTAATTTGTTACATTATGTTTTCTTAATGTCCGATATATATTTACTTTTTAGCGGAGTTTAATTTCTAAACTAAAGGCTAAGACACTTATGATTTTGAATTAGAAATTTTGAAATGATGTCAGAAAAACTTACGAGTAGATTGTGTAAGATTTTTTGGCCATTATTTCATAAAAGAAAAAAAAAATGTTTGTTTTAATCGTAACTTTTTTTTCTTCTTTCATAGTAAAACTTATTCTTTAACAAATTTTGAGTAATCACACAATTGGGTTATTGTTTTAAAATGTTGAAAATTACTTTTACATTTTGTAAACTGAATTATTATTTAACCAAATTTTAACAATTCCTTACTTATTTTTGGTTTTATAAACTCTCTACAATGCTTAAAAATCAATTTGAAAATTAATATTGGAATTGCATATTCTCATATAATTTAAAATAATAACCATTTTTAGTTATTAAAATTTTGTAGCATATTTAATCTGAAATTCGTATCAAATCACCTCTTTAAGATACCGTATAGAAAGGAAATTCTTCAAAAATTTCATTTCAAAAAAGTTGTACTGCTTTCTAGTCAGAGAAAAATCTGGAATTTTCCTAAAATTGAGTGTTTTTCAATCACCCGAATGAAAGTTCCGATTTCACTCAGGGAAATTACATGCTTTCTATACAGGCAACCTTATAAATTCAATATAATGCTGAAACGACGTTTGCATACGTTTTACAATCTGTCATATTATAAGCAAGTAAAACAGGAACGTTAAGAAAATCGCACTTAAAGAGAAATCTTTGAAGTTTAATGTTAATAACAATTATTATTTGTGGAAAAAGTAATTATTTCAGAGAAAAGAACATTTTCATTGCTTTTTATTGCAAAATATTTATTCTATTAGCTCATCATAAAAGGCTACCCTTCTTTCTCTAACTTGTAAGAATGCCCTTGCTCAATAGTGCAGATAATATATAAATTTCTGCCAAGAACCCCCTTGTAAATATTAAAAAAGACTTCCTTTTGCCAAGGGTTACATGTTATTTCACTTTTGATATTTTTACGCAATTCTGTTTTTCTACAATTTTCTTCTGCTGTAGAAACAAATATGTGACACAAAAGAAAATTATAGCTGATGGTCTCTTTCAAAAATTTCAGATGTTGAGAATCGTTGCAACTACTTTCGTTTCTTACAAAAACACATTTTCATTCTTATTGCTGAATCATCGTCACATTTAATATAGCTTCAAAATTTTCATTCAATAAATTCTTTTATATAGTTGCTCCTGGTACTTTAAAATATTGCAAATGAATCTTGTGAAGTCTAATAACTACTTAACTTTCATGCTGATAGTTTTCAAAAACATCCCCTGTTCTTGCTTATTTTTCCGTTGGACAACTGTTTCATCTACTGCAGGGAAGAGAATTTGGGCGACATACACATTGTAGTACGAAATAATACTCACGATATTCTCCAAATATCTAGTTATGTGGAAATTTAATATGTTTTGAAATACTGTAAAAATAAATTACCATTATTATTCAGCTGTTATGCCGATTAATCCTTATTTATTTCTAAGGGCTCAAAATGTTTGGCAGTTCATTGCTTAGAGTTCGGTTATCGATTCAAGTACTATTAAAATAATATGGCTCATCCGGAAATTTTCGGGAAAATATCTTCCTTGGAGTAACCCTTTAGCTTTACATTTTCAAAAACGTGATATACAAGTATATATCCACACTGGAGTTCTTCCCACAATTTCGAAGCATCCGGTATGTAAGTGACTGACCATCATCGCAAAAGCTCTGAGGCGGGAACTTGATTCGTAATGGTAATCATCTGTGTCAATGTATCTGTTAGGAAGTCCCATTTTGGGAGTGGACGACGCTGGACCCAACGCAATTGCTACACTCGCAAAGGAAGCGAAAACCAACCATCATAGCTTTAACTACAGTCCCTTCCCGTGTTGTGATATGTATGTGTGTAAATAAATATGCCGGACTACTTATGAAAATATTCCATTAATTAAGTAGATTCTTCAAATCATTTCTACGATGTTCTCCAATTAAATAACAAAGTTTTTGAGTAATCCAATAAATTATGAAAGCTTATTCCAACTTATTATGTTTAAATAAGTTTGCGATATCTGAAACCTGTTTAATATATCAAAACGAGTGAATGATACAAAGAACAAGTCAAAAAATGTCATTAAGAAACTATAAAATTACATTGAAGTTGTTTTCTCGAGCATAAGTTTTTGTTTAATTTGATACTGAATATTTAGAAGCGTTTTGTTTACAGTTGCAACAACTGATAAAACATGAAATGGGTAATTGTCTGACATTAAAACTTTCACTTTTTGTTCAAAAATGAGATGTTCGCGGATTCAATTTTTCTTAATGTTACTTCTATCTATTACAACTGGCAGACAAAGTTCAATATGGAGTACAAATGTGTAGGTATTTATTTACAATATGTTAAGCATTGATTTGGCTTATTATTTACAATAAAAATTGTACGATTACCCAATAAAATGATTGAATCTATTCATCCGTCCTGAATTTAACCCACCTGATACTTTTGGAAATCTACGATCTCAGTATCTTGACTCTGCTTTATGTGACATGAATTTTATTTAAAACTTGCTTCGATTTATTTGTAAACATTCTAATGAATGTGTCAGTTTTACGGAATTCTTTATTATCTTTTGTTTTCATTTTATGTGTCATGTATTCATGCAAAACTTTAAATTACAATAATCAATTGATGATAATGAATGTTACAAGCACTTAATTTCAAAATAGCAGTGTACAGTAATATTCAATTTCACATTAACGAATTAATTAAGCGTTGTGAAATATTAAGTATGAAGTTTTTAAAAAAATTTATATTGTTGAAACGACTATTGATTATGGCAAATTTGATTATAAAAAGAACGAACAGTGTTGAAAGAATGAGATATGTTGTCAATCATTATGTCGTATATTACTTCTTTCTCACTTTTTGTGTTCAAAGTATTATTCTCCTTAAAAATTTTTACTGTTTGCAAAATAGAAACTTTTCATTTGTAAAATATTGCACTTTTGCATTCCTAATTTTTGTGCTCTTGAAATACATATTACACTATGGATTAGTATTAATGTTTGTGTTCATGAATTAGTATCACTTAGTTATGCTCTTCAGATTTTTCTAAAACAGCAAATATAAAGCAATAAAAGATAAAATTGTCGACATTAAATGGTATTTATATGTATATAATAGGTGTATATATAAGAGAGAATGAAAAAAAATCATATGATGCAACATTGTAATTGTAGATCAAATAATCATGGAATATAAAACCAATCTTTTTCTACCTTTCTAACCTGGATATTGTGTGTATGTTAATACAATTTTGTTTGCAAATATATTAAAATGTACGAATGAGCATTTAATATATTTGATACAGATAGTAAAAAAAAGCATTATATACTTTTATTATTACTATGTATACTATTATTACGATGTTTATTTAATCAAAGTCTTGATACAAAACTTTACACTTTTCTGAAGCAAATCTATATCCTAAATTGTAAGCTTTTCATTAGTCAGTGACGTCACTAGGGGGCGCGCATGTGGTGTTGACATTACATGGTAATGCCAATGAAAATGTGGCATCAGATCAGTTGTAAATAAGATTTTCAAACCATGAATCGTCACAAGTATCACCTTTTCATGAAAATACTCCTGTAGTTAGTTTTAATTGAATACTCTTTTCGTAAACCCAGCATGCATACATTTTATCAATACACTTTAGAAGAAAGAAGCTAGATGTTTTCTCTTTATGGTGTGTATTCAGTCCAGTGAATCTATCACTGCAGGTTTTATTGCCTTTCAAATGGCATTTCCTTGACGTATTTAGTTTTCGCTGTTTACATCTGGGTATGTGGCATTACGATTTCTGTATGCATAAATTTAATTTGTGTGAATATTATTGTCCCAAGAGTGAAATAGCGTTCGTTAATAACATAAACGGGATCATGGTTACAAACAGTGAAACATATTAGTGCTATAAATATGGAATAGTATTAAAAAAAATTATAAAGGGTGACACAAACTCCAGTGACGCCACTGTCATTAGTTGTGGAATCCATTCGAGAAATGTAGCTTAGTGTTATGATAGTTGTTAAAATATGAAGTCTGGTAACTTTTATTAAATTTTTAGGTACAATGTTTTTTAATTGAATTGCTGAATACAAAAAGTGTACAATTTTTAATACTACTAGGAATTGGGGACATAGATAAATTGAAATTAATTGGGATGGCCTAAAAGGAAAATTAGTGAGCCGAAATAATTATTACTATACAAATGAATTTAAAATAAATTTTTTACTTTGACAAACGAATAAAAATTAAAGAATTGTGCTTTTTTTATAATCAGTGATTCAAAGATGGAATAATTTTAAATAATTTCAATATCTGTAAGGTTTTGAGTTTCTGTTAATAATAAACTATGACTTTAAAACGTGTATCAGATTTTAAAATTATGCATGCTTGAGTTATGTATAAATTTCTTATATTGCTCAAAAATTATTTGTTTACAAAGTTTGTTTCATGATTTTTTAATGCATAACTTTTGTTTGGATATTCGACGTATTTAGAATTGTGGAAATGCATGTATGTATTACTTTTATTTATTTAGTAAATGTTGTGTGTTGTATAATGAAACTGTGATAAATTCTGTATATTGTGGATCAGTTACCAAGTATGTTTTTCAAAGAAAAAAAAATTGTTCAAGATGTATCCGATTATTCAACAAAAATATGTAAACTTTCCTCTTGTCTTGTAGTACTTAAAGAGTGAAATTTTGTTGATAGTTTCTATACATGCTGGTGAAAGAGAATTGAGTTTTTTGAAGAGTTTAAATAAAAAAAAGTAATTTGTAGTATTGGATATTTTATTTCTTTATTCTTTTTAATGTGAAAAATCATTTGGTAGACGATTTAATTAAAAATATTGTAATTTGCAAAAAAATATTGTAGTATAAAAAGATTTTTTAAGGTCTATCCTTAAAAAATATGAAATTAGTGTCTGACGACAGTAACAAAAAGATAATAAAATACCTGAGGTAATTTTTAAAACCTCAAACCTTATTACAAATTAAATTTAAGATTTAATTTGTAATAAGTAAGAGTTTTTTTAATTAAGGCTTTGATGATTAAAGCTGTTTATTTTTTCTTTTTAGATTTTTGATTAATTCTTAGTTTTTCTTAAGTAGTACGACCCGAACAATAGGGGGGAACGAATATGGCCTTAATTTTTTTTTTTTGTTTAATTTTAGATTTTAGTATGGGAATAGTACGGAAAAGTTGTCTTTTAGGTTCAAAAACAATATTAAAAAATTTGGTTGCAATATTACGTTATCTTGAGGTGTCACAAAGACCTTGAAATTCGTAAACAAATTTTTTTTTTTAAAAGAAATTTTTAAAAAGAGTCTATAAAAAGTTTTCTTAGCTTTTAGTTAGGTAATAGTGGTGAAAAATAAGCTTTAAGCTTCAAAAAGAATTTTTGAAAAATTCTGATTATAATGCAACAATATTTTAAGGTGCCGAAAATAGTTCAAAATGTCTAAAAAAATTCAAAAATTATAAACTTTGATAAAATATTTTTATGAATTTTTTATTGATATAATAATACAAAAGATGATTTTAAATTACATATAAAAGCATTAAAATCGGAAAAAAATTATTTATTACTAAGTATAATAGCAAAAAAGTATGCTTTTACGTCCGATTTCGAATTTCTTACTTCTGTATCCCTAATGAATACAAAGGTTACAGCTACAAAATGTTTGTTTCTATTTCATTGCCACATTAAACAGTTTTTTAAAAAATTGTATTTTGTCAAATTGACATGTGAGACAATTTTTACACTTATGTACCTTTTTCTGTAATTGAAATACAGATATTTTGAGAAGATACGGCCCACTAGTTTCACATATCTTCTTTTCATTGCTTGCATGTGGCAAGTAAGCTAGGAAAGTCTATGACAGACATCCCTATACTACTTGGATTAGCTTCAGATGCTTTTAATATTAAGTTTTAACTTAATATTAAACCGAACAGGCACTTGATAGTTTTATCGCTTCTTGTCTATTTGATGGATCTGATTTGCTTACCTTTTTATGTAAAGAACACTGTTGTTCTTTAGCTTCGACATTGTCACCAACAATCGTTTCTTATAAACAGTATTTTTTGCCTATTCTTGATTAAACTTAACTATACTTTATATTTCTTTGCTCTTTCTTACTCAAATCGTTTGTGGTAGCAATATCAATATTATTTACAGCCATTTTCCTGTTAGAGCATAGACGTTTAGAACCGTTTATTCCATAACTGGCACATTTTTTAAAAATACAAGTCATCAATATTAAATAAATGTCTAGCTTCTTATCTAAACTCTGTGAGATTAAAATTAAACTTATTTTTTGTTTTGTTTTATATTTTAATAAATTCCTGTATATAGCATGATAAACTTTTATCATTTGTGAAATTCTGTTGCTAGAAGCAAAGGGAATCGAAGCTTTTTATCACATTTGTTCTATAATGGAAACTAAAGTGTCACATATTTCGCTGCAGAAGGATCCTTCTATGAAATGATTTTAAGGTTAATATAACAGTGACACTAAATTCGTCAGTAATTCCTTTAACTTCAAGCAAAGCACCAGATTTCCAAAAAATAGAACACTCCGATATTTGTCTTGTCTTTTACACACAGCAAAACACAAGTTAACATATCAGTTATGTTAATCAGTTGCACAGTAGACGGAGGGGAGACTACTGAGATTTGAATCCAGCTTTGTCTTTGCCACCGGAAGCAGACAAATCTCCCCTTAAGGCCTCATCACACGGTAAAATTTCGCCAGCATTTTTCCGTTTCTACCATCAAAAACCGGTCAAGCAAGTTCCATAATAGACAGCTTTTTCAAACTAGTTCGAAAATGTTGTCGAAATATTGTCCGCAAAGAAATTCAACCAGTCATGTGAAAGTTTGAAGTGACGTCACTTTCCTTATCATTTACTGACTGTAAGTGCTGAAGATATTTTGCCGTGTGATAAGGCCTTTACCTGCATAACAACAGCTCCTACGACAATTTAGTTTTATGCTAGCGCAACAGTAAAACTATTTTTCATATTTTTATTCATAGGACAATGAGTAATGAAAACTTTTTACTTCGAAATAGAGGCTCACAAAAATCCTTAAGAAGTTGCAAAAAGTTTGTGTTTTTATGAAACTTTAAGGTCCTTGCGACACCTCAAGATATATTCTAATATTTTTTATATTTTTTATTTATCTATACTAAAAGGCAACTTTTCCGCACTACTACAAATTAAAAATCAGATGCTGATTATTTCGTAAAAAAAACTTCAAAATGTCGCAAAAATTTCAATTTTATGAAACTTGCGGCACCCTAAGACATGCTCCAATATTTTTCATTTTTATAGCTTACTTTATCTGCACCAAAAGGCAACTTTTCCGCAATGTTACAAATTAAAATTCGGAAATTGATTTTTTAGTTCCACCCTAGTGTCTATACAGTATCATGAAACCGATTGCGATGGCAGTATTACAAAATCGTGTTTTCAGTTTTGAAAAAAAGTTAAATTTGACATTTTAGTTTACTGAAATGTTTAGAAAGTAAGGACAAAATATAAGCTCTCTTTATAAAATCAAGAACCATTGTATGTAAATTAATAATTATCTGTACTTTACATATGACATATGCGTTACAATTTTAAATTTTTTAATTGTATTTATGGATAATTTAAAATATGTACATATAATAAATGCTCGATAACTAAGTCAGATAAACTTTTGAATCATGCTGCCATCTAGCGATAGGGAATCTAAATTATATTGTTCATGAAAATTTATAGCATGACAAAAGCTTCAATTATGTAAATAAAACATGTGGCATAAACATCATTTGATACAAAAATAATATATGTATATGAAGTAATTATTCTTGATATCATACGAACAATTCAGAAAGTAAATGTACTTTTTAAAATATACTTTTATTTGTAAAATATAGATATACAAAATAATTTAATACTGTTTGTTTTCTATTCATGCGCATATATTTTTGAAAATTCCCTCAATTCTTCATAAAAAATTGAAATATAGCTTCATATTTGTGAAGATTTATTATATATAGATTAAATATAGCTATATAGATTGATCCTTGCAATCAATCTTTTATCCTCCTTTATAAAAGATTGATTCTGATTAAATATGAATGTATAACTCTATATTAGAAACATAGATGGCGCCGTGGCAGATGACTTGCTTCTGATGACCTTATAATTTTTTTTTTAATTCAAAGTAACTAAGAAATTTTTAAGAAAATTGAAAATTTTAATTTTCAATTCTAATTTTATATCGACAGAAATACAATTTTAATTATAAAAGGATATCATTTCATAATCTTATTATAAAAGATTGATTTTGATTATATAATAATTTGTAACTCCATATTAGAAGCAGAGATGGCGCCGTAAGTGATTGCTTCTCATGAATCATTTATTATTTTTTTGAATCCAAAGTACTTAGGAAGTTTAAAAGCCAAATGACAATTTAATCCCCCCCCCCAGATTTCATATCATCTGTTATTCTCTTTTACAAACCGAAAAAGGGAGAGAAAAGTTTATTTGCTTCATTTGAGCCTCAAGAAAAACCAGCTTTAAGTTAACTGTCAAATGGTCAACTATTTTTGATCATTGAGGAATCTCAAAAAATCTCTATAGTCCACGACATTGTAAATTTATTTATTACGTATTACTTCTTTATTCCCGTTTCGCCACTGAAAAGAAACAGTGATGTAGCAACTGGGGCGCAAAGAGAGGCATAGAGGGTTCGAGGACTAATTTTAGGGGACTAAACATTAGTGCGTTTATGGCACTTTTTTTTAAATTGAGAAATGATATGATAGAGAGTAAAAACAACGTCCCCTACTGTTTCTCAGCCAATTCTGGAGCAATGATATTTGATTTCTGAGAGTCATTCTTAACTAACACCGTGCTGATAAAATATTTTTGCGTTTATTTAAAGTTCTTAAACCCAAATATTAGAGTGAAGTAAAAAAAAAAAAAGTTGTGCCCTGTACTTATTATCCACACTAGTTATGGGGCAGTTGGGAGTCTTTCCTATTTATTCTTTGAGCACCAACTAGTTCTGATGGCGTCTGATTAGACTGCTTCAACCTAAACATGCCTTGAAATAATTAATAAATGCTATGAGAAACCTGCTTGGAAAGCTTACTTGATATAACATTTTTGTATAATATTTAGAAATTTGAGTTAGAAAACTGGCATCAAAATTAAAAGAATCGAAATTGACTTATGGGGTTTAATAGCTAAAAATATACTGGGATATATCAGGGGGGAAAATCAAGACAAATAACCAAAATTGTAATATATATTTCCTACAGGCTTTTTGCTCATTGTTAAATTTTATAGTATTTAAAAAAATTGATTTGCTTTGACAACTGCGGATTAAGACTTAAGACAAAGAACGTGCATTTCAGTTTATATAAATCAAAGTAGACACCGATAAAATATAAATTGAAATAGTCTGAATTTATTGGCAGCTATTATAATCGTACTGAAAAATTATACATAGAGAGAATTGTCAGATTTAAGATGTCACATAATCAATTACTTAATCACATCGCCACTTAATGAAAAAGTAATCAAGAATTCAAGTTAATAAGTTTTTTAAAAATAAAATACCTCTTCGATGTTTTAACATACCCCATTATACGGAAGGCAAACGTTAAGAAATGGATAATTCCATTTATTTCCCCAAGCATTGCTTTAACATAGACTATTTAGCTGACTTAGAGGGGTATTAAGCCTACCAGTCAATAAAAATGATTAGATGTAGCTATATTTTCCAAAATTCCTTTTTCTCTGCAGGAAATACTAAAACAATGTTAATAAAGCTACTATCGAAACGTTTCTTTGTGTATACTAGTAGCAATTATGAGCCCATATTTGACATTCATTATCTATTTTACAAGGGGCGCTCAAATGAAAAGGTAAGAAAAGTCGTAACAACGTAACCATTAACATATTTGCCTATGCCGCCATGGGAGAACGTAGCTAGACATCTAGGGATTGGAGTTTCCATCGTCGATCGGTGTAGGCGACTGTATCTGCATGCGCAGGAGAGAGCAGAGGGTCTTATAAAGAGCTCCATCCCATTGACGTGGCAGTACATGTGAAGAAAAATAGGAAGAACCATTAACTCTAGTACTATAAGACACTCCGAAGACTAAGCAGGTCCATCAAGAACAAAAGACTGGGTCTACTCACAGAAGGTAGGGTTCTGCTCAATGATAACGTGCCTCGTCACTTCTCCAGGGTCCCACACGGAACTGGTCAAGTTCAAGTGAGAGCAGCTCAACCATCCGCCCTACAGCCCGGACATGCCACCCTACGATTTTCATGTACTTGGTATCCTGAAAAAGCATCTGAAAGGGAAGTGCTTCAACTAAGATGGTGAATTCAAGGACGCTGTGAAGGACTGGTTACGGCTACAGGATTTCTAGGAATAAGGAATCCTTCGGCTATGGAATACTAGAGCTATGGTGTATACTTTAAATGAAGTCTTCCTTTATACTCAAATTTTCATTATATACCTTTTCATCTGAACATCTGTTGAATGTTCAAACGAGATTTTATACAATTTTTGGTGTTAGTAATTTAAGCCATAGAATTCTCATTTCAGAAAAACGAAAGAGAGGACGAGAAATTTAATTAAAACTGTATCTTTCATCATGATAATCTTCATTTGTGTTTTGGATGAAGTTTAATATGATAATTCAACGAGTTCATGCCATCTCTTTCACATCTTTGGAATAATTACTCAACAACTATCATTTTAATTACCCTTAGTCATGGTACTATTGCGTCATCTTATCAAACTAGTTAATTTTGTTTTGAACTTTTATTCATATGTCAACATTATACTGAAGTAGTTGGGAAGTTATTTAATTATTTCCCATGGCTTAATGAGTCTCAGCGTGAAACGATATCATGGAAAATGTAATTAGTTTCTACGGGTTACAAGTTTTCCTATTTGGATAAAAGATATTTGAATAAATTGGATACGTTAATTTAATATTCTAAAAAATAGACGAAATGGACAAGAAATTTAGGTATTCTCATGATTGTCAAGTTTATTTCGTTCAGAAATTAAAAATATAAACAGGGCATTAAAACTATTTCCTTTCACAAAAAAATACTTTTACTAAGAGAAATTGTTATAAACCGAAAAATTAGTTCGGCAAGCATGCATTGTTTTCCAGCAAAATAATTCTTGAAAATCCAGAAAAAATTATATCTTTAATTAAAATTTAGGAATAGGTCAAATTTTTTTAATAAAAAAAAATTGACCAGGAGAAAAACATGTGTTTTGAAAGATTAGATACAAGTTTTTCTAGAATACACGGCATAATTTGTCATAAGTTCTGTTAAAAATTCGATATTTTCAAAGGAAATTTAGTATATTCAAATAAAATATTTAAGTATTAATCTTTTATCTCCTACTAATCAATATTGGGGATAACCAGATAAACACACACACACGCACGCACACACGCACACACACACACACACTTCAATTCAGACTCATTATAATTGACTCCTTTTTTTGTATAGAAAAGGTTATAATTTTGAACTGTGATTTGATAAAACTATGATAGTTAAATTGGGAGCCCCCTTCTAAATTCGTAGAACAGTTTAGCAGGAAGCATTTAAAGTGCACTAGTCTCGAATATGTGGCTGATTTTAAGTAGAGTGTATATTATTTATTATGTATGCTAAAAGATTAATTTATGGTTAAATCTCTATTATGGTCAACGAATAATTTGGTTCTATTTTCGTCATAATGTCCATTGTGAAGAATTTGAGTAAGTTTTCGAGTTAAGGCGTTCTCATACACTCATTGTATGCATTTGCTTGATGTAGAATTAAATTGCTATTAATTTTGCTAGAAGTATAATTAAATTAAATAGAAACTGTTTAGAAAACAGCCAATTGATCCTTTTGCAAATTATAATCCTTCTATAAGGAGTTTTTATCAAATTACAAACATTTACTTTACATTTTGCCTCAAATATTGCAAATAAGGAATAAGTAAATAAGCGCTAAGAGAATAAATGCATATAACTTAACTGTTCTTAAATGCTTCTGACATCAAAAATGGCACAAATAGCAAATATTTGTATTGATTGCAAACATTTTCCTTGTTAACAGCGATAATCGAACAATTTTCCACAAATGTAAGCAATTATTAAAGATTGCACTTGTGTGATTTTGGCAGGAATGATGGTTACAAATCAAGGTGAGTAATCTTGAACTATCTCCTTCCATATCGAAGAAAATTTTAGCGAAAAATATCTGATAATCAATAAATAACTCACGTTTCCGTACCATTGATTGCAGTGTCAAAGTATAACAATATGTTTTGTTTCTTTCCCTGAAAAATAACAAAAAATTATAATTTTTTCAGAAGTTTAGTGGTAGACTATATAGCAATGACATGTATTTTTAGTATCATTTATTTTTTCTACTGCATTTCTTTTTTATAAGATAATATTTTTAATTTAATAAAACTGAGTTATTTTACTAAATGCTACACTACAAAGCTCCTATTAAAATATGTATTTTTAAAGACTTGAATGGTTCGTAAGAAGCGTTTACTCTTAATATCCCTCCACTATGTCACAAAATTCGAAAAACTAAAATTTAAATATTTTTTTTTTGGCTGAAAAATATAGAATGTTTCCTAAATTAATTGAAACAGGTTTATTAATCCGAGATTATTTTAAATACCATGAAAGGCTTTAACTTCAAATCTAATGAATTTAAAGTGAATCTTTAGTTATTACAATTATAAAAATAATTATAAAAATTTCCATTACACAATGTGATGAAATTTAAACAAAAATTTCCAAGTTATTTTAAAAAAAATTTCTTAAGAAAACATTTATTGTTAACATTTTTATATTAAAATAAAACGGTTAAAAAGAATTTTGCGAAGGCAAATAAAAATACAGGAAATCGGGTCATTGAGATACATTATATACAATATTCTTGAAAGACTGACCGAAGCATCAAAATAATCTCTGTACAGGAAGAAGGGATATATTTTCAACTTTGTACAAAAAAAAGGGATTTTATATATTAAATGTTTAATCCAAAATGGATATTCGTTTCAAAAATATTAGAATTTGGAATCTCTCGCAATTCATTATATGCCTTTTATTCAGTAATTTTAAATAAATACCTTTCTCATTTTTTGATTCTTTCTATTATGCTGAATAAATGATAAATAGAATTCAGAACTCCTGAATATACAGGAGAAAAACTACGTCCCACTATTAACGTGATTAAATTTCAGCCACATATCTATAAAGAGAAATCAAATTCAAGATGCAAAAAGCATATAAATTTTTCTCTAATATGCAAACTATTACATCTCTTTTGAAATTTATACAGTTCCTAAATATAATCATAAACTAATTAATGTAAATTTGCGATTACCACAATTTCCTACATGATAATATAGGTAAAATCTTTTGTTTTGTCGCACTTAAGTTGGGATGGATAACAAAAGAACAAATTGACGTAGATTGTATCAATGTTAACAGCATCTTCTGTCAGAGTAACTAATGATGAGTATTTGTTGCCATAAAGTGTATCTCGACAATCTACTTTAGTGCAAAGAAAGATTGTTGTGTAGAATGTTATATCTTATCTTTATGGAAATACTTAAATAACTAGATTTCTTTTGCCATATATATGGAGGACTGGCATTCTGATTTCAGATACACATTTAATGCTACTTAATACAAAGTTCTCAAAATTTGAATTAAAAATATCATGAAAAAAGAAGCGGACAAACTTTTCATCTCTTTGACGGAGATTTTGCTTTTTCATAGAATGGTCCCAAAACGATAATAAATAGAAATTAGTTTACGGATATTTTGGTAAAAATAAATTGTTAAATCAGTATATATAAGCATATTTAGGAAGTTATTTTTAAACTTGATTTTAAATATCATCCTAGACGGACTTTCATAGCTAAATGCATGCAAGAAGGTGGCTTTAGAGAGAAGATTGTGATTTCAAACTTGTGCTGGAAACTAAAGTCATTAAAAATTTTAAAAAGTTAAAAAATGCCCTTATACTCCACTTTTGTTCATTAGAAGGCGAACATGAGTGAACATAATTTTAAAAAGGTAATAAGAAATTCTCTTTCACATTGCAGTATAAAGCCAGTCATTATGAACTTTCCCAAGTGATTCAATTCGTTTAGTTATTTACACTCATTTAACGCCCTCTTCATTTCTAAACGAATAACTAAATAGAGTGCAATTTATGCCTCTCATTTCATATTGAGAGCATTCAATCCAAATGGCTCGATGAAAATGAATTGAGAGCAAATTAAAATGGTCTTGATATCTATTGGGTTGTTAGGAAAGTAATATCGTTTATTTTGCATGTGAAAATGAAAGACAATTTTCGTATAATGAACATATATTTTATTAAGTTATATATTGGCCATTCTTGTCCAATATCTTTTGCCATCTTTCTGGTAGTAGCATGATTGCACGCTCATAAACTTTTTGGTCTTTGCTGACAAAAAACTGATGCAGGTGATTTTTGACCTCCTCATTTGAAATGAAGGTTTTACAGTCTAAAAAATTTTTCAGTGAAAGGAACAAATAATAATCCGATGGTTCCAGATCTGGAGAATATGATGGGTGTGGCATTGTATCCCATTCAAGTTGTAAAAGCTTTTGTAGAATGAATTAACTTGTATGAGGCCTCACATTATCTTGGTGGAATACTTAACTTTTTCTGCTGGTTAATTCTGTCCTTTTCTATTGAGGTGCATCATTCAGTTTATCCAGCTAGTGTCAGTAGACTTCAGAATTAATTGCTATGTTATCCGGTAAAAGCTGAAAAAACGATTCCTTTAAAATCCCACCACACATCACCTTTTTTTTTCCATGGATATTGGCTTTGGAAATACTTTGAACCGGTTCATCTTTTCTAGCTCCATGATCTCTTGTATTTGACAATGTTACTTACAACCAATTTTTCGCTTCCAAAAATAATGCACTTCAAAAATAGATCATTTTCATAACGTATGAGAAGCGAATGACAGACGTCATTGCGACGACACGAATTTCCCTCCGTGAGGATATGGGAACCCATATATCGAGCTTTGAAATTAAACCCAGGCCTTTCAAGTGATCATAAATAGTTGAATTCGATAAATTTAACCTCTCACCGATCTCGACTGTTGTTATCCGCCAGTTTGTATCAACTAATACCTTTATCGTGTCTTTATCACTTTCAACCGCCCTTCCAGAACGTGGTGCATCTTCGACATCAATATTGCTGGATCGAAATTTTGCAAACCAGTTCTGGCACTGGAGTACTGCCAACACATCTTCTCTATACACATCGGCTAATTTCTTTCTGGTTTGAACAGCATATTTACCTTTTCTAGAGTAAAGAAGTAAATTATGACGAAAATGCTGCATATTGCTCTCCATATTAAAAGGGCACTATTGAGTAGAGTTAATTGGAATTTTTCTCAAACAAGCCTTGCTATATCAGCTCTCAAAAAACATAATGGTTTTGTGGCTTAAGTATGAAGTTGGTTAAAAAAATTCAATAAAGTTCTCTGTTGGGAAAAAAACGAAATTATTTTCCGAACAACCCAAGAACTTGCCAGTTCACACCATACCATTTTTGACCAATTTTTCCATCGCCGAAACAATTCTGACTCGTTTCTCGAACAGACTTCGATTTTGAAATGTCTTCACTCCGCTGGAATGACATAGAGTAGCGGGAGTAATTGTGAATGTCTCGTTTTAGAAGCTGCGTTGATAGATTTGAAAAATTTTCCTTCGAATGGACAGCACCCACCCATTCTTACTGAGCTGAATCTTTAAGTGATGAGGAATTTGTAATCATTTCAGTGGCAGCAAAAACTTTTAAGTTTTAGACAATTTAATTTTGTTGGGATGCTATACAAGTGCTTGTTTGATTTTTGAAGCTATATATTTAGTTTTATGTGAAGTATATACTTTCCTTTTAAACATGAATTCAAGTTGAAGATAAGGGATGTGCTTTTCATATTCCTCACGTGTGCTCTTTTAAAATTTAAGACAGACCAAATTATTCTCCAACGTTTCAAAAAGAATTATTTTTTTTTTTCATTTCAGAACAAACAAACAAAAAATGCATCACTGTCGTGATTGCTTAGTGGTGAATGTTCAATATTTGAGAAAGAAATATGCAGATATATCTGATTACTTTAACACTTTTTAATTATTGAATTTGTTAAAATGGATTACATAGAATTTTAAATACCTATAAAGTTTAAAGAACAGAATTTTTTTATTTTTATTTTGAACAAATTAGCAGGCGTTTGAGTATTTTGGAATACACATGCAATCTTTTATATACTTAAGATTCGTAAACAACAATACTTTACACTTTTAATTTATACATTTTTTAATTCTTATTGTTTCGAATTTTACAAATGATTCGCAGAAAAATTTTCGTATTCTGATATTACAAATTATTCTTTAAATTTTTAATTGAACAAGAAGCTTACTATAAATATGAAGTCGAACAATTCAAGTGAAATTAGGCTTATCTTCAAAACATATAAAACTGTGTTCTATAATTTTAAAGCTAGTTATATTTCCAAAAACCCTAAGTAAAAACTAATTCAAACATAATTTTCATGATTATTGGAGTCTCAAGGTAATTTTTTAAAGTAGTATTATTTAATGATTATTTTATCTCTAAAGTGTTGACAAAATTCGAATTCATTATAAATTATTCTTCTTAAATTATTTTAATTTCCTTCGAAATTTTTTAATGTAAAATTATTGAATGTTAGAAAGATATTTTCAATTAAAAATTCTTTACTCTGTTTTTTCTCGTAGTGTATTTTATTCAATAACTACACTTAATTCAAAAATATTAATTTTATTTATTTCAGTTTCAAGTGGTTTGACATATCAAAAATATTTGCTACCATAATTAGAAATTTGAGAAGGTTGGAGTATTTTTCAAGTATTGTATATGAATAAATACAAAGTCAATTATTTAATATAACATTAAGAGGAAAATATATAATTTCATGCCTCAAATATTGAGAAAAATGTGAAAAAACCCTCTTAGCACTGATAGAGGTTTTCAGAAAATAATAAATAGCTCTTCTCGAAGAGAAAATGTAACTAAAGAATCCATTCTAAAGTAACACAGTAAAGCAAAAAATGGTATCACATATAAAGAGCGAGTTACATAAAAATATTTTTGTTAAACATTTTTACAAGGGAAAATATTAAAATTGTAAATGAAATAGGAAGGGTACGAAAACAGATTATATTCAAAACTTTTAACAACTTAATGATTACGAAATTTCAATTACGAAATTACTTAAAAAGGAATTCAAATACCTAAACTAATGATTAGCAAAAAGAATATTTAGATCTTCATTAAAAGAAATAATCGATTCTCTTGGGACATTTTTTGACTACTTTAATTGATTACATAAACAATAATTTGAAGCTTTTTTGAAAGAAATTATTAGCTCAAATTATAAATTAAAATCTAACATAACAAAAAGCGCCCTTCATTATAAAATGACCTCTAATGGAAATAAAATGGAAAGTAAAAATAAAATTAAGAGCAAGACTTTTATCGAAACCCATGCATTTTATAAAAGCACCCGAATCAAATTTGTTAAAAAACAGCTCTCTGGAACAGATATGCTGTGTAATATTTTATTCGTGGTAATTATCAAAGTTTCGTGAGCGTTTTTACCAACTGTTGAAAATAATAAAATACATGTAAAAATTCAATTTTAGATTTCTTTCAGATATTTTGTTTTATATTATCAATGTACACTGACGGAGATTAATACATAATTTGAGTATTTCAACTGGAGTGAAATTAGATTTTATCAAATTATGTACATTGTTAACAATACTTTCGTGAAGCAATGGATTCAATTTCTGTTTTATCATAATCGCATTTTTTTCTGTTTGTGAGATGTAAATTATATTTTATAATTAAGTTTCGAGAAGATACGGATTAAATTCCTGTTTTATCATAATCGCATTTTTTTTTCTGTTTATGAGATGTAAATTGCATTTTATAATTAAGTTGAACATAATGGGCACAAAAAAAAAGAAAAAAAATTATCAAGAGTTTATGAGGAAAAATGAACAGTCTGATAGAAAATAATTAAAAAAATGTTATGCATTGGTGATGAAAACTATTCTGTAAGTGGTTATTCTAAAGAATATTGATAATAAGAGTTTTAAAAAGCATGCTTTTAATGGTATATAAAAAAAAAGTAGAGCCTTTTTTTTAAAAAAAAGAAATCCTACTTTGAAGGTCAAAGCTAAAATAAAAAAAAAAAAAAACCACGAGGAGCTGATAGAAATACTTTAAGTGCGCCATATCACTTACTCTCCGATATATCCTAAAGCACAAGGATAAAGAATATTGAATGACCGGATCGTCACAAGAGCACATTGGAAGGAACTGTGGTCAAGTCCTAAAGCGGTGGTTACACGACATGGACCCGTCTACAGACTATGATGTGTTCCCCCTTCGACCCCTCTTGCGGTTTTCTGGTTTTCTTTGATGCCTGTCGACTCTATTTGTCGGTAAATTGCTGAGGTATCAAAGAAGTCCAGAAAACCGCAAGAGGGGTCGAAGGGGAAACGCATCCTCGTCTGAACGGATGGACAGGTAGTGTAACCACGGCTTAAGGGACATCACCGGCCACTGTACAGCCCATCCCAAATGAAGTACGACCAGTCAGCGATGGAAGGAGCCAGATCGCCCTCATATTTATATGCCTCACAGGGTGGCGAGATCCGATTACCATACAGGAAGCAGCTGATCTTCTTTTTGAGATGCCCTCCTTGGGGGAAAATACTCTAAGTAAAATTGAGTTTTTATTATATTTATAATACAATTTAACTTTCAATAATTGTTTATGAGCTTTCTTTTTGGCAAATTTCCTTGTGACACAATACACTTTTATGATTTTTGCAAACAAATTCTACAATTTAGTACATTAATAAAACGTGTTTTGAAATTTTTTTTTTTAATTTTAATATTTACTGTTTTTAGTCTTTTAAAGTTTAGATTCCTAATTTTAAATGATGTAAAAATAACATACCCCTCTTTTTTTTAATTTGCGTGAAATTTCATCTCTGGTTTGAAATTTAAGATTAATATAGTCTATTGACTAGCTAATAATTTAGTTCAGTAAATATTAAAATAGTGTATAGCTATCGAGAGCACGCAGGTGTACAAAGTTTGATAGCCATAGCATATCACAAGTGAATGAAAAATTGATTTAATAATTCCATCTTCATAAATATGAAACAAGTCAATTTTTAAAAAAGCAGTTCTCTTCACATTCAATTGAAAAAAGCAAATCTTATTGAAATGCGTTAAAACATTTTCAACTCTATCGATGAGATATCTCATTTTTCTGATACTTACAATTAAATTGAAGAAAACTGGAAATTGGTACCATTAAAAAGATTATTTTTTGAAATTTAATACATTCATCGCTAAGTTAGTCAATAGTTAAGTTAATTAATATTAACGTCCCGTTTTGAAGCAACACTAGGGCTACTTTGGGACGGACCTCGTCATTTTCAACCGTGGGCAGATGACGAGGAATACACCTGAGCTGGCACCCCCTCTCCAAACTTCCACACCACAAAAGCGAGAGGACATTTGGTCCCGATGGATTTAACGTGCACCAGACCAGCTTACACGGCGGTTATTCGGTGGAATCGGGCCTCGAACCTGCATCTCTCCGGTTCCAAAGCAGAGACCTTATCACCAGGCCACCGCGACCACACATTCATCGCTAAGGATGAATTAGATAAAAACTCTATGAAAAGGCAAATATGAAACATCAATGGAAGTATCTGAAATTTGAGATATCTTGTTGGTAGCGTTGAAAGTGTTAAGTAATTTTTAAAAAATCAAATTGGAAAAACAAAGAAACAATGATTCAAATGATATCTTTTCTAAAAACCCTATTTAGTAATTAAATAATTATTGCATTTCATCAGGCCTAAATATATCTCAGATGTTTAGTTAATAATAATTCAGAAACACTTCACTGAAATGCTGAGAAAATTTATGAATTTTTATTGCTATAATCACAAATTATTGGTTACTTGGTTATCACACAATCGGTTATACAAATGAAATATTTTCAAGAATTTTTTATTATAAATCTTCTGTTAATCGAAGTATAAAACGTTTTTAATAAATAAATTTTGTCCAATTCTTTTATGATAAACCTATTTGTTTTAAAGATAGATAATGGCCTAAATACGCTGGTAAAAAAGTGTCAAAAAATGAACAAATTCTATTTCAATGCAAAGCGAGTACAATACTATGAAACTCAATGGTACTCTAGTTAGTCAAATACTGTAGTTTACAGTAATCTCTGGATACTAAGTGCTCCAGTTAATAGGTTTGCTTACTTGATGGCATTGGAGCAAGAGTTAGTCCACAGTCTCACCTGTTATGTTAATTTATTGTTAGAACAATTCTTGTCAAAATCTTGTTGATGTGCAATAGACATCAGTGTGACATTGCGTTTCTGTGGCAAATATTTCTAGTTAAAAGGAGTAAGTGCGTCAAGAACTTGTTTAGTCAAAAATGAAACATGAGAAAAAGCCATCATATCTTCATAGAAACTTAGGGTGACGATGGGTTAACACAAGGTGTTCGCTAATTTCAACAATTACGAAGACACTTAAAAATGGCTTACTGATGGGACCACCTTAAAATATGAATTGTTTTTCTAGGGAGGGCATTCCCTATTTAAAGAACAGATGAGCGAAATGTATTTCTAGGGATGGTGAAAACTTTAAATTAGTATTTGGTTTCTTCTAAAGTAGAATCGTTCACTTTAAGAAATATTAAGAGTTAACCGGCACAACTGGTATGCAGCTGAAAAGTAAAGAGTCTTTATAAAAAATGTGAGAAATATAAACTATTTTCAATGGTGACTTAATTTTTTATCGGAGAGTGAATGATAATATGATTGCAAAAAGAATATTAATGATTTCACGAAGACACCAAAAAGTGTATTGAAAGCAAATCAATAAAATGCCCTTTAAGGCATAACACAGTTTTGTCATACAATTTGATTTTGTCCCGTGGTTTGCCCTCTGGATGTTTAGAGACTTTAGACTTTGAACAGACAAGTGGCTTCAGATTTCACACAAATATTTCAAGCTCAAGTCTATTTCCTTTTGTTTTGATCTATTTCCGAAACGAGGTTTAGAATTGGTGCTAATTTTATGCAGCGACGTTTCTTATTCGTATTCATAGTTTTTTTTTGGGGGGGGGGGGTTGAAAAAAGTTTATGACAAAAAAGACTGAAGACATCATGATATCAAAGACTGAAGAATTTTCTCCGAAATTTGAAATGATTTTACTGTTAATCACCGAAGTTGGAAGGTTAATTAATGTCCTTCATTATGAATTGAAACCAAAATGTGAGAAATTTTCTTACAATATACAGAAAGTCTAAATTTTAATATTATTGAAAACTACATTTTTCAAAAAGGAGCAAAGAAAAAGCAAATAAACAATAAATAGGAATTATAAATTGAAAAAGAAATGAATAGGAGAAATCACGCTATGCAAGTTCGAAACTACTTGAACAACACAAGACAAACTGGCAAAGGTTTGAATTATTTCTCAGCTACAAATGAATTTTGGACGTTTCATTACTCACTTGTTGAAGATTTCCTTTGCTAAATAACTATTTCTAAGTGATAAAGTAATTAAACATGCTCATTTCTCACATATTATATTATAAAAGTATTATTTTTGATTAGATGAAGCAGCACACCTGTTGGTTGATGCTTCTATGCCAACAGATTGAAGAACGATGTTTTAGCTTTGGTTTTTAAGTTTGATAATATATAATGTGCCATCTTTTAAGTGTTGTTAATCAACTCTCTAATTGGAATATCATTCATCATAACTATTAAAGGAGGTTAAATAAAGGAGTATTTAAAAATGCTTCGTTCAGACGTTATATTAAATTATTATCGAAGATAATATTTTGTGATATATCATTATTATTTTGTGAAGATATTATTTCACACAAGGTAATGGCATCTCATACTATCATCTTCTTTCCATTTCAAGAAAGTGAAGGTAAATGCCTGTAAAAATGGAAGCATTAAAGGAGATATTTGTTTACGTATTTGACTTACAATGTGAAGTTGATTTATAAATAAGATTCAATAGCCAATGCCTTACATGCCAATTTTACAGTCGAAGGTATTACAGTCATCAGGAATAATTTTCGTTCTGTTATTTGTAATGTTTAATAGGGTTTTGTGTACATTCTTTTTAATTATTGTGTTGTAAAGGGACAATGTGGCAAGCCATATTACTGACTCTCCGTCCCACCCGAAGGTACTCGGAAATAAATACTGAATAATCGAACCGCCGCTACTGCAACATTGGCAGGAACTATGGCTGAGTCCTAAGGGCCATCACCGGCCATGGTATAACCCTCCCCGTAAGAAGTACGCCCCTTCATCGATGATAGGAACCAGATACCCCACCTTTATTGTACCTACTGGGTTGGCGAGATTCAGCCACCAGGCCGAAAGGGTGGTGGCCACCACTACTAGGTGTCCACCCCTCCCCCCGGAGGGTTAAGGACAATGTGACAAACTAATCTGTTTTTCATTCGGTCGAATTCAACCGAAACAATGCTGTTGTTAAGGTATCAACTTTTATCTCCATTACAATCAATATGAGAAAAGAACTTCACAATTTGTTTGATGAGATATGTGGAGCAACAGAAAATTATCTTTTCACTATTAAGAAATGTAATAATCATTAAATTATCAGTATGATATGTATAATTTTCTTTAACATACGTTAAATCTTTAAAGTCTTTTCTTATTGTTATTTATAATCATGCTCCCTTGTTTTGAGAAATTTAAAAATTGAGTATCAATTATTAGATGAATGTGGAGAGCACTAATGTTACAATATTGATATTAATAATAATTTAATTTGCCAAAAACTGTTGGAAAATATTACAAACATTGAATATAAATAAACTATAAAAAATATTTCATAATTTTGTTTAGGAAATTTTATATTTCGAGATCGAAATTTCAAATAATATTAAAACTTTAATACTTGTAACTTTTAAAAGAAAGATATGGAAATAATGCTCGATACATTTAAAAAGTATTAACCAGTCATATGCTAGATGAAATTTGTTTCACTTAGCTTAAAAAATTAAGTCTGTATGAAACTTAATATTTTTGGGTAAATTTTCAAAAGATAAATTTTATAATAATTTTCCATAACGAGTCATTTTTATAATTAACAAACTCCTTAAACAAATTATTATATACAATTTTATTTAATAATTTTTTTTAAATTTAAAAATATGAACCACATACCTTTATTATATTCTTCATTGAAACGCTTCAAAAAATCCTAGAGAAGCGGGCGTTTTCCAATCTTTTTGATTCTTCGAGTCACCTATTGTTCAAAAAAGGTATTGTGAGATCGAATAACTAAATTTACAATTGAAATAATGCAGACAAATAGAGATATATTGCATTCACGTATATGTCAGTAAGTAATAAAGCCTATGGAGTAAAGATAGAAAGAAAATATTGTTTATAAAGAAAGAGAAAAGATTTTACTTTTATTTCTTAACTGTAACAAAGTAAGAAAACTCAAAAACAAGCGGCCAAGATTTATAAAAAATTAATAGAAGTCTTGATATTGCTTTTTTCTTAGGAAGTAGTCTTTATCTGAATTAAAGCTAGACAATTTCAGGCTCTGGTTATATTCTACATTTAATTAACTTTTATAATTCTGAATCTTGACTAGCGGCTGATAGGCAGGGAATTTTTATTCTGAATCATAAAATATTTTAATTGACTAATCAATTCTTGATATTGTTATAATGTGTAAATTTAATGGATTCGGTTATATTTGTTTAGTTCAGAAGCGGAAATGGATACAAAAAATAAAAAGTGGAATGGTAAGAAATAATGTAAAAATCCTGAATAAAATTTTACCAAACATCTCTAAATGAATCATACACTAGATTAAATCACATACAAGATCATATCTTCACAAATATACTAAATACATAGAAGAGGTAAGAAGATACCCTTCTTTATTTGATGACGGAAATTTCCATCATAACATTTAGCGAACAAAAACTGGTATTCAAAACAGGCGTACTGTAAATTGGTTGCTACAACTTACGTTTTTCACGACTATTGAGTAATAAGTAAGCGCATCTGTCAAAAAAATCAAACGTTACAATAATTACTTCGAATTTGAATTTGTCATTCCGCTGCTTAATGTGGTTTAAAGAAACGTGGAATTGCTGGAATATTTTTTATCTCTGACCTGAGATTATTTTTTTTTGCTCATAAAAGTTAGGAATGTGTGGCAAAAAGGTTTGTTTTCGTGTTATTTTCTGATAAATTAATATCGAATGTTCCAAATAATCTTTTCAAAATCATGTGGCAGAAATTTACATCTCTATGCAGTTGTTTCCCTACTAATGTACGAGGAAAATGTTTTTTACTACGTGGTTATTTTATGTTATTTCTGTTGAGAAATTTAGAAAATAGGGATATTGAAGTTTAGTCAAAGTAGGTGGGTCACTCCAGTGAAAACACAATAAGCGCAAAGGATATTCTACAATCTCATGCAGCAAATGTGGAAATAATTTGTGTCTGAATAAGAATAATGATTGTTTTTAATTATCATCAGGAATAAAACTGATACACAGATATATTATTTTTTAATGTATTAAGGTGTCCAGAAAGTTTTTCCCCCATCACTCTTTTAAAGAGGTTTATCACTGGAGATGAAACTTGGATTTTATATAAAGTTGTACTCACAAAATGCATTTAGAATAAGGGCAATAAGTAGTCTACTATCGCAAAGCCGGGATTGCACCCCAAAATGTTTTTTTGCTGATTTTTTTGGGTGAATTGGAAAAAAGCAATTTACAACAAGGTGAAATAATAAATTCTACCAAATACTGTCATCAATTTAAAGCTGCCATACTAAAAAAACAAACAAAAAAAAAACAAGAATTAATGAATTGACGAGGCGTTGTTTTTCACATTAAGGCAACACGAAACCACATATTGTATTAACTGTATGAGAAAAGCTAATACAATTTGATTGGAAAGTTTCACCACATCCTGCATACTCTCCAGATCTCACTTCCTTTGATTATTACTTTTTTCTGTCCTTAAAAAATTCTTTTCGAGATAAGCACTTTAAATGCAACAGCAAAATAGCAAGTAAATCTCGAGGATTACTTCTTGTCCATAACACAACAATTTTGGAAAGAAGACATAATGAGGCTTCCTGAGAAATGGAAAAAGGTCATAGAGCAAGAGGGTTCTTATATAACAAAATAAATAATATCTTAAAAGATAAATATTGTGTATGCATTTCATATTAGAAATAGGAATGAAACTTTCGGGACACACTAATATTTTGTACTGACCTGAACATGTATTTGTAAGATATCGATTTTCTATCAAATTATTATTGAATTATTTTATATATTTGTATTTGTATTTTTTAAAAAACACTTTCCCTCTAATTTAGATCATGCATGAATCATCCTGATTTATTCCACAAAAAAAAAGAAAAAAAATACACAAAGAAGGGATAGTACTTTAACTAAATTTAATAATTTCTTTCTTTAACAAAATATTATCTAAGATGATCCAGGAAAATAAAGTTGTCTGCTAACCCAATTTCGATTGGCAAGTTAGTATTTATTTCTAACGTATCGCCCAAGAAATTCGTAATAGCTTGGTATGTTTTGACAAGTAAGATAGAAACAGAAGTGTTTTCCCTCGTGGAGGAATAAATGGTACTGACTATTCAATTCCTGCTGAAGGTTAATTTTGCTACTAGTCCCGGATGAGATCGTTTACTCGTGCACCAATTCAATCTGCAAACTGAAAGATGGGATGTTTTCCATCAGCAGGGAGTTCACGTTATTGAATATCTGCTGCTTTGTGGGTCTGAGTTCCAAAGAAGATGAAAGCATTTTTTTTTTGGCAAAGAAAGTTAATGAAAATACAAAAGAGCAGATTATGTTGCTGAATTGAGACAAAAAATATTGTCATTGAAGTAAAGTAGAGATTTTGAGTTTCCTTTTCTGGAAGTCGCTTTTATCTAACAAATTCTTTTATGAGAGAAAAATTTGTTACAGGGTAGTAATATTTGCAACATTTTGTCAATATATATAGGTATGTATATTATTAAATTCTTCATTTCAACAATGTTTACAAAAATTTACATCACTGTTGTTGGAGCTTTTTGTAAAGTTGTTCACTAAAATGCTTACAAATATGAAGCATGAAAATGTTTTGAAAATTGGCATTTAATGGTATAAATTTAAGCAAATTCTTATAAAATTTCAAATCGGCTATTTATACCAAAATAAATTACATAATTTTTTCTAGAGCATGAACTATAATCGGATGGCTTTAATAATAAATTTTTTTTTTTGCAATCAATCGAAGATTTATCAAGAAATTTCATTCATTATTATTCAAACAACAGGCTGTAAATTAAAAACTATTCACTAGATCTAAATTCTTTTAATTAATTCCATAAAAAATATAAAAACAAAATCCATAAAATTTCATTGTAATATGATTATTGTTTTTGAGTTAATTGAAGTGAGCAACAAATGAGTAAAAAATCAGTTTTGAGAAAAATGTATTTAGAGTATACAGTGACTTGTTATAATAATAAATTATGGATGTACATGCTTAAAGTTCACCACATATATAGGTTATACTTTCCTCTTCTTAATATTTTAATCATTTAATTTTTTCTGGCAGTTTTGTATTGGAAGTGAATGCTGCTTAATTTATTCTGTTTTTGTAGAGCTCAGCAAATGCTCTAACTGAAGTTGCACTATTATATACTCCAACTACCTTAAGGATATTCAGTAATCTTATAAAACCTTCGTTAAAATGTATTACAGATATAAATATCCCTTATCTGAGGATTTAGTACTCAACAAAGACATCTTTAGGTACACATTTCCACAAAACACCGTTAAAATTTTCATCGGCGTTTTGTGTTTTTTGTGTGCAAAATATTTTCCGTTTTTAAAACTAAATTTGTTTTTATACACGTTTTTAGCATATTTTCGGCTCTTTAAATGGGTACTTCCGGTTATTTTGAAATCCGTTTCCGGTTTACCGATCATTACAAAAATATTAATATCTTGACTTCGATTTAACGTAGAGACAAAGTAAACCTGTTTTGGATAACCCAAAGACTGGCGTATCAAATAAAAAAATTTTTAAATGCCATTTTTAGCGAAAAGTGATTTTTTCAACGTGTTTAGATTTCCTAAACATTAGAAAATTTAAGAATATGGCAAATAATTTTTTGAAGAAATTCATTGACTAAAATTGATTTTATAGTTCAAATGAGATCTGCATCGTCAATTAGCGACTCTATTGTGGTTTCTCTACTCCTCATTGTGATAAAGAGGAGTGCACAGGAGACGAATGAATCCACTTCACTCACTTGCATGTAAATAATATCTATTAACAAAAGCTAATATCTTAATATTTACTTTAAATTAGCTAATATAAACACTCTAAACTATTCTCGTATTTCCCAATCCAATTCTTACTTTTTTATTTAATTGTTTTTAACATGCGCTCAGAAAACAGATGACTTCAGTACTTTCCAAAATCTGAGCGAAGGGATAAAAATTACACTTATAATATTTTTTTAAAGGTACCTAAGATTCCCCTGCCCAAGTCGGCCGGTGTAAATAAACTCCCTATAAAAATCTCATTGTAGCATCACTGAGGGAAAAAATTTCAGTCTCTTTTGCTAGTGTCGAGTTGCAGATTGACGCGTCTTTTATGATGGTTTGTTTATTGTAAAAATTATGCTTCAAGGCATGAAATAAATTGAAGTAAAAAAAATTCTTTTCTTCATCTTGGTTAAGCATCTGCTAAAACATGTTTGCACGCATGCACGCACGCGCACGCACGCACACACACACACACACACACACACACGCACACGCACGCACGCACGCACGCACGCACGCACGCACGCACGCGCACGCACACGCACACGCACACGCACACGCACACGCACACGCACACGCACACGCACACGCACACGCACACGCACAC
>JAPMOQ010045994.1:6295413-6316302 GCA_026543055.1 Argiope trifasciata
CACACGCACACGCACACGCACACGCACACGCACACGCACACGCACACACACACACACACACACACACACACACACACACACACACACACCATCCTCAACTACATTCAGGTTTTGACAACCTTCGCTATAGTTGGAGAGATAAACCTCCAACGGTTCAGATACTTTTTTACTTAACGGATAATTGTATAAATGCAACGGAATAATTATACAAAGTAATTCAAAAATATAACAATGAAAGGTGTTAATACTGCAGATAATAGATTAAAATCAAATCTTCATCAACTGCGTAATGTGCACATTTAGAAAGAATTTTGCGAGACAGACTAGGAATTTTATTTTTCACAATAGTGCATATCCTTTCCTTTCTTTTAGATATGATCTATCAAAAATAGCAGAGTAATAAGTTGTTCTTTTCCAAGAGAATTAACCTATATTTTAATGAATTATCAAATCATTCGCATTCGGATAATCTGCTTTTATAGCCTTTCCATTTCATAGATTTAAATACCTATTAAGAAACTCAATAATGAGAACGCATTATATGTTGTGAGAGCACATGCATTATGAACTCTAAATAAGGATTCGAAGTTAATACTCGAAGCAAAAGGATTTGCAAAGCTAATGTGCATAGTCTACTTGTGGATTAAGTGAAGAAGCGAGATAATTGAATGGGATTTATTTCCCTTAAAAAAATTTTTTTAAGTGAAAGAACCACTTTTTAGTACTTTAAGTAATGCCTTTTTTAAAGAAAAATTTTATTTTTTAGAAATAGAGATAAAATACATTGGTTAAACATAAAATATTTATTGTAGAGCTTATTCTTCAAAAGTCATAAATTGTAAATCTCTTGTTGTTTGAATGGAACTAATATAATACACATTTTTTTCCCTTCTTTCTCTCTGGAAATACCGACTCTTAAAACTACAGAGACTGCTCTACCAAGCTCATGCGCTTCTTTTTCGCAGGTTTGATTTTGTCAAAAAAATGGAATATTTAATATCAGCCTGGCAAAATAATGGGCATTCTACAGATGTAGAGCATGTAAAGATTTTAAATGTCGAAAGGTCATAAATTTGTAATATAAACGAAAAGAGTCACGCCCTTTTAAAACAGCACATAAGCATTATTTATCTCCAAATCTATTTTTCTTATTAATTTCTGATCTGTCATATTTTTATTGCTCTTTATAAATATGAGTATATATTGAAATATATAACAGTACTTACTGAAAAATAAATCTTTTTCAGATTTTCAATTTATATGATAGTTAGTACTTTCGAAAATTATTTTTCAAGTGGAACAAAATAGTAAGTTCCCAGCAATTAGTAAACTTTTATTCACTGATGAGGCTTATTTCGGGACGATTTCATTGATAATTTTTTTTCTTAGTTTACCGATTGATAATTTTGGATATATTTGGCGATTATCACATTTTAATACATTTTTCATTTACTGATAAAACACATAATTAAAAATGAACATTTTAGTGCTGTTTTACAATGAAAATTTCACTTTTTTTCTGACTATGTTTTAATTCAAATATAATATTCATTTGAAAAAAAATTTCCTTTTCCACAATTCAAATTTCAATCGTTTTCGAGAACATCCAAATTTCCCTTAATTCTTGAGATCTCAAGAATCATCCACACCCGTGCCACCTAATTATGCAGCATATCAAGCCAATCTTTAGATTAGAATGTCAAATATGCACTAAACTGAATTCACATCGCAGTTTCAGCTACTGGAGTCCGCCGTCACGCTAGCTCGGCAAATTAGGCCTTCAAAAGTTGGCTAGTTTAGTTAAGTTATATTAACGTCCCGTTTTGAAGCAACACTAGGGTTATTTTGGGACGAACCTTGCAATTTTGAACAGTCGTCAGATGACAAGGATGACACCTGAGCTGGTATCACCCCCTTCAAACTTCCATACCACACCAGCGGGAGGACATTTGACCCCGACGGATTTAACGTGCACCAGATACGCTTACACGGCGGTTCTTCGGTGGAATCGGGTCTAGAACCTGCAACCCTCTGGTTCCGAAGCAGAGACCTTACTACCAGGCCACGGAGACCCTTAAGATGGCAAACCAAGAGTCTATATATAAGTTAAAGAATGGTTGTCATTCCCGCAATGGTGCTAAATTTTGAAAATAGCTCTGCTTAAGATATCAGCCTTTAAAAAAATAAAGTCTTTTGAAAGAAAATAATACCTAGAAAAGTGATCTGAGCATAAAAAAATGAAGATAAGAAATTCATAGAATAATAAACAAATACTGAGAAAAATAAGTTAAACGGAATATAGTGTTATTTGAAGTCAGTAAGTTTTGTTTTCATGGGAAATGCAGTAAACATTTCTATACTTTCCTGTGATGTTGAAATAATGAAACTAGATACAAAAATTTAGAATATTTATTTCGGAATGCATAGAAATGTATGTATTTTGATTCAAAACAACTATGTTGAAATATGTTTTTACAAACAGTATTGACCAGAGTAAATATTTCGCCATACGTATTTGTCCAAAGAAGCTCTCATGAAAACAGGCAAATCATTTTCATCGATTTGTTTTCCCTTTTAATGGATGTTTTCGATATTTTATTTGAATAGTAAAAAATTATTATTTGACTTCTTTTTATCCATCGTATAAGAAGAGGCGTGGGTTGGGAAATTCATTTCAGAATGAGATTTGGTATATTCGTAATATATACCTAATATATATCTAAAGCTGGGATGACCTGGTTGGTATGGCATTGACTAGTTTCCAGTAGGTTGCGAGTTCGAACCCAACAGTCGAAGATTCTCCATGTGTGGTGGTAACTGTCGAACTATAAATCTGTCGTGGTCACAAAGTCCTCCATGTCGAGAGTAATACCACTGGGGGGTACTAGTTTAGAGGTAATTGTTCTCTGAATCAGGTCTAAATTATTATCTGTGGATGAGTGAATGAAAATGCAAGAATGAAATCAACTCCGTAAAAAGTGCTGTGACGCGTGAATGGAGAAGTCGTACTCTTGACCCTAGATGGGGCTGCAGAAAAAATAAAGAGACGCATTCTTCTGGCTTCAATCGCTGTCTTCGTAGCAGCGGTTTGTCCAATGGCAAGTGTCATAAGAAACAGCAACATGACATATACCTTTAGGGTATTCACGCTTCAAAATGTTAAATTGCAATAGTCATCCAGTTTCTAGATTTGTTTGTTTCATTTCAATTATATAAAAGTCCTGTTTTAAAGCAACACTAGCGCTATTTAGGGATGGACATTGTAATTTTGAACCACGGTTAGATGACGAGGACGAGACCTGAGTTGCCACCATTTCTCCACACCACACTAGCCAGAGGACGTTTGACTCAACGGAACTTGAAACAGACCCGCTTACATGAGGGTTCTTTAATGAATCGGATCACGAAATTGAAACCCTCCTGTTCCGAAGCCGAGACCTTACCACTAGGTCACAGCGGCCATATCTATTTTCGAGAGCACAATGTTCAAGCTTTCGGCATAACTTTGATATTAACCAATTGTTTCAATCATTCAGTATTGAAACAACAGGATCGTTATCACTCTTACTTCTAAACCAGAAAGTCATGGTGTGATTCTAAATTCCCTTTAAAAAATTCAAAATAAATGAACAATTTACAAATATTTTAACTTATTACTCATTTTTTACGCTAAAGGAAATGTTAATTCCACAATGTTTGAAATAGTATGAAAATTCAATATTTAATGAGTCAAATAATTAGGAATATAACTTTTACAGCAATAAACACTAACTATAATGGTTAATATCATAAAAAATTTAATTCTTCAATTATAGAAATTTACATTTATTTTTTTTTCAGTTACATTTAACAAACATCAGTATTTTCACATTTAATAAACAGCAATTTATCATACAAGTAACTTTTCTTCAGGAGGTATGAAAGAAATGAAACTTCACTCACTTCACAAAAATACTCCTCTTTTTTCAGAAAATTGAGCAGTGTATCAAACAATAAATGCTAATTCCTACACAGTGTTTGAAATATTATGAAAATTTAATATTTAATCAGTCAAATAATTATTAATATAACTTTAACAGCAATAAACACTAATTATTTACACTATAAAAATTTTATTCTTCAATTCTAGAAATTTATTCTACGTTTGTTTATCTTCAATTACATTTAATAAACAGCTCATTTAATTAATAACAATGCTTTTACATTTAATAAACAGCAATTGCTCATATAAGTAATTTTTCTTCAGGAGGTATACTGGAAAATAAACTTCACTCGCAAAATAATTCCTCTTTCATCAGAAAACTGTGCAGCGTACCAAGTATACCGAATTATTTTATTAAAATTTAGTGATAAGAATTAATGATGAAATATTTTGAATGCATTATAATATAATCGTAAAGGGAATTTCACGATTATGCTCTCCGGAAAATAATTTGAATTCTATATACGCTTTCTACTATTTCCTTTTGCTCATTAAAATCGGAACCATTTGCTTAAATTGTAAGCGACTGTTTACAGTTAGTACAATTTCAAATTCAGCTGCTATTTAAAATTTGTACAATTTCTAATTCAGCTGTTGTTTACAATTTGTATGATTTCTAATTCAGCTTCGTTCTAGAGTTACGAGAAATTGCAATGAAAATTTGTAACTGTTAGAACTCAATGATATTAAACTTTTGATGATTTTTAAGATACTAGAAATTTAAGTTATTTTTTTATCACGATTAAAATTATAATTATTTTAGTTAAAAAGTAAAAATTATTTTAAATTTAAAAATTAAAGTTTAAATATGATCCAAGTACTATCTGAATCAGAATTAGTTATGTTGCACAAAATTAAGCTTGTTTTGTTTCAGTTATATAAAAGTCCCGTTTTAAAGCAACACTATGGCTATTTTGAGATGGACTTATTTGTTTTGAACCACTGTCAGGTGATGAGAACGAAACCTGAGCTAGTACACCACTTTCCCAACCTTCCACACCACACTAGTGGAAGGACCCTCTGTCAGACGAATCTAACTTGCACCATACCTGCTTACAAAATGGATCTTATCTAGAATTGGGTCTAAACTAGAAACTGTCTGGTTCCGACAGCGAAATATAACCACCAGGCTACAGTGACCTTATATTTGTGTTGAATTTTAATTACCGCAAATCAAAATGAAAGAAAGAATAATGTTACTTCTCTTATTTCAACAAGTTTTATTTTGTTTGGTTACTGATGGAGTATTAATAAGCCTATTTTTCCTCTCTTAATACTCTATCTGCATTTAAAATTCTACTTAATTGTCAGATTCTTGGTGATCGGGTGCAGAAATTCCGATCAATGTTTTCCTCGACGTATCTTTCGCTAGGAAGAATGTTACTTGATTCTAAATTCCTTCATGTCGTTAGTATTTGAATAATTAATAAAGGAAAGAGCTTTCTTCGAAAAGAAGTATTTAATTCTTTTTTTGTGAAAATAATGTTCCAGTTCCAGATATTTAGAAAAAGTATTTAAACTACAGAATTAAAAATTAGGCTCCATCTGTTATACATATTAATCAATATCTATAGATACATAAAATGGAGAGCTCTATAATAAGTTTGTTTTAACCATATGAATATTCTATATCTTTCACCACCAAGTGCACATACTTGTTAATAATTATACTTGGTTAATCCACAAGTAAAAGATGAAATTAATTCCTGTAAAATATATCAAAACGAAAATGATTTGGAGACATAGTTTAGTTCTTTTAAAGTCCCCTTTTTAAAGCAGCATTAAGAATATTTTGGGACTGACCTCATTATTTTGAAGTGAGGTCAGATGACGAGGACGACACCTGAGGTGGCACCCCCTCTCCACACCACAATCACACCAGCGGGAGAATGTTTGGCCAGACAGATTTAACGTGCAAGAGACCCCCTTATACCTTTCGAACAGAGGAGACCACTAATTAGCCCTTTGCACTCGGAAAATTAATTTGATGCTTAATTATTCACCTAATACAAAAGACTTGCTTATTGCTCAGGAAAATAAATATATATCATTGTTTTAAGTTGAATTCTACCATTTTAATTAATTTGCATCTTCTTACTAATCTGCAGGTATTTTTAACAATCAAAATGGAATAAATAAATAAATCAAAATAAGGTATCATCTTGAATGGTTACTGAGAGTCATCATCCGAGTGCAAAGGGTCAAATCTCATTTCTGTTCGACAAATCATATTCTAGTAGTTTATAAGACATGCAAAAAATCGTTTATTATTACTAGTATTATTTCTTTTCCTTAATAAAGATTGACTCAGATTGAAGCTTCAATTTTTACTCAGAGTAATTTACATTACATATGTTACTTACATATACAAGTATTTTGGTTTGAGAGGCATTTTTTCATTAGCCCTTATCATTCTGATGTCCCCCTTTAAGGACCATTCAATGCAGAGCATCATTTTGTCGTTTTATTTAATTATTTTCTTAAATTTTACTTGCCAAAGAAAAAACATGTAGATTAATTTTCCGGGAAAATTCGACCTAAAAAATCATATATATTTATTTTTTGGAGCTATAAGCAAGCCCTCTTATTCGGCAAATATTTAGGCATCGAATTATTTTCGGACGACTAAGGGTTAAACGATTATTTATCTTTACTGATTCGCATATAATATTTGATAAATTTTGATGATGAACTCAATATAGATATTGCATTTTTTTCGATTCTTTTTCTTTTAAATTAAATAAATTTAATTGGAATAAAAGAATAAAGCTAGTTAAAAATGACTAAATCAGCAATTAAAACGGCCTCATTAGAAAATACCAAATAAGTTATCAATAAGGAGTATACATCATAGCTAAAGATGAAATGATGATTTCTTCACGACACAAATAATATTTTAGAGAAGCGAATTTGATTAGAGAGTGGAATTTATTTTTATTTTCTTTTATGTACATATATAAAAAATTTTTCTAAAAAAAATCTTATTTTTTGAATTCTATTTAAATCTATTTTTATATGTCCTCTCCCGCTCTCTCTCTAGTAGTTCAGCTTATCTCGAGGCCTAAATAAGACCTGATACTTGACAGCACAATTCCAGTTTAAGAAGTTTTTATCTAAGCCCTAACGTTTTCATGGTCTTTAATACCACTTCAATTCCTTTTTAAGTGTTCCTTATAATATTCTTTATGAAATTGATTTAGGTCATCAAAAATCGTTTAGCATTAAGTCCGGATCTGATTCTAATAACCTCAGTAAGTAAAAAAAAATACCAAGAGTGCTCTTACCTTAGAAGATGTTTTTGAATCTTTAAAATTTTTTAGATATTCGTGATTGAGGTATTCATCATGATAAGTATGGAAAAAATTATAGATCATATGATTTTTAAGTTGCTATTTCTTAAAATCAACTAATTTCTAATACAAGAACATTCTCTTTAACTTTCATTGATATTCTTTACGTGAATAGAACGAAAAAATGCTACTTATTCTTCTACTTTAATAAAAGTTTTGTAAAACATATTTAAGCAATATTCCCTGTTCACTGGTGAATAATCCAAATACATGTTGCTTGAAAAGTTGTCATTATAATGGAACGATTGCAAAAATCGAAAATTTGAAGCTTAGTTATTTTTAATAAACTTACAAAAATAATTTCAATTTTCGAGACAAGATGTTTGCACTTAAAAGGTTTACATTTATAAAAATATAATTAATAAATAAAACTAGTGATATTTTAATAGAGAGAAATTTCAGATTGCCATTGCTAAATTTTTAGTGCAGTGTTGTGGTAATTGGTTTTATGTTCAACAGTACGTATGCAAAATATTTATTAAAATAAATATTATACGGAAAACATCACTGCTAAGAACTTAATCGTAACCGTTACCAAAAAAAAGATCGAATTAAAGGTACAGGATGATTAAAAATAAATAGCCTGATTTCAAACCCTTACTATACATCAGGTAGTTGTAAGATATATCTGAAAGAAATATTTTTTAAGAGGTAATGCTTTTTAAGTTTTGAAAGCAAACATCACTGACTTTCAATTCGCTTTCTTTTTGTAATACTTTAATGCGCAATACAATTTTTACCCAATAATCAGTAAAAAGTATTTCTCTCTGATGATAAAAGCATATGTGACAGAGTCTTTGAAATTAGTGGACGTGATTCAGTTTAGTCATCACGGGATATTAATATAATGAATACCCCATGCGACCATTAAATTAATTATACCATATGGACAGTATCTGTATATATGGTCTATTTTGGAACGAAATGCAAATTTGAACCATAATCAGATGACGATGACGCACAAACTTTGTATTTTCTTTGACACTTGATTATGACGTTTGAATCACAATGCTAGATTTAAAGCGCAATTTAAGAGTCGTTCACTCGCTTTAGGGAATTTGGATTTCATATCGGAATTGCTTTGGTTGTATAGTTTAACCACTAGACTTTATCGTCCACGATTGTGGTTATGGTGGTGTAACATCAAAAAGAAGAGAGGTTTGTAGAGATCGCGTACATATAATTTTATGTTTATTGACTGTTATTTATTTCAAATCCCTAAAAATTTTTTAAAGCTGCCATTTAAAGAACCGTTGTGTAAGGGGTTCTGGTGCACATTGAATCGATGCCAAATCTTCTTAGACTGGTGTGGTGTGAAAGTTTGGAGGGGGGGTCAAGAACAGGTACCAATCTTACCATCTCACCGCTTTTCAAAATTACGAGGTTTGTCCAAAAACCTTAGTGTTACTCTAAAATATGGGACATTAATATAACTAAATAAAAGCGACCACCTCTTAACCTGAGGTATCCTATACCACCAGGAAAAGTCATCCCACGAAATTAAGGTTGGTACAAACTTCTTAGTGGTCAGCATACTTCTCTTAGTTGGGAATCACAAATGATCCTCAGAGACTTGCTCTAGAGATTACAGCATTGCATTGCATGCTTAATGTAAAATAGCAGTTTAGATCAAAAGATGTGCATATTGACTAGCTGTGTTGCTCAGATGATATAAAGTACACATATTTTAAATGCATTCAGTTACTAACCATTGCACAATAAATCTTTAAAATCATCTGAAACCAGCATACTCATTTCGATTCACTATATATTTGCACTGATGAAAACTTTGATAATATTTGATAATACTTTGATAATATCACCCACAGCGGGGCATTTCAGACATGGGAATGCGATGCTTATTGCATGGTGATTGGTGCTCGGCACCCAGGTGGGTACACAAATGGTGTGGAACTTGCGATGTTTTAAAGCGCAATTTAAAGCATAGCAAGCTCTATACTTTACTGATGCTTTATGACTACAACTGATAACGATGCGTGGTACGCTTTACTGATATTTTTACTGACGACGAGGCGTGCCACCTACTGGAGAGGTGGTACCATGACAAGTGATAGATAAAGATTTCTACTTTATTTCATCTAAGCAACACAGCTGATGAATATGCGCATCTTTTGTCCATAACTGTTGTTTTGCATCAAGCTTGTAATGCAATTCTTGCTGTAATCTCTATATGTAGATATATGTTTATATACTAATTCACTATTTTTTTAATGCAAAATAGCTTTATTTCTTACAATTGAGAGTTTCTAATGAACTTGAGTTTCTTAAGAACCCTGCTCTCTTTAAATTAATCGATATTGCCGTAAATCAGTCGTAAATTTCGTTAAATTTGAGGTGCATAAATTTTTTTTCAATACGATTTGTTTTGGAAGCAATTAACTTTTCGATGAAAATCTTTCAATTCAAGCAAGATGCTATTAAATTTGAGACCCCTTATCTATTGGATGGCTAACAATGGTTCATTATAATGTAAAAACAATAGAACATTTGAAACATGTGTTTTTTGATAGCTTCGTGCAGAAAAACAAATTGTTAACGCAATTAAGAGAGGATATTGAATCGGGGCTCCTGTAAGCCCTAAAGATCATGTAACATCATTATTCACAAAATAATGGTTTGTTATGAAACTTAGGCTTTAAGTGGTTTTATGTAACTTATTTTTCTTAATATAAAGATTATCGATTTTTACTCAGTAATGGCTGACTATAGTTTTAAAGACTACAACTTTGTGTTTTATGGATGGAAATATATTATTTTAGTATTTTACAAATTTAAACCTCATTTGATGTATTAATTAATTTATGAATCAAAAAGTGGCTTTACCTGGAAATAGGTTTGAGACAAAATGATTTAATGATTTTATAATATTTACAATAAGGAATTGAATACCAAAATGTAGATATCATTAAATTAAAACAATATGTTCAAATAAGTTCAATAAAACGATGTTTTAAGAGCCCGTTTTCATTAGAGAGATAAATTAATTTTTATTGCATCAGAGCTGCCAAAATATTCAAGATAATTAAAACAGCCATTATTAAAAAATTTAAGTTTTTTGGAAAAAGCGATATTCTTTTCTATGGATAAAAAGTAAATTTTTTAGATGTAAAAAGCATAAATAAGGCATTTTCAATTTCGAAAAAGAAAAAAAAAATATTGGATAGAGATTCACTGAGGGATTTTAACTCTTTGCACTCGAGGTGATAATCATGGTCAAGGCTTAAAACGATGCATAATTGACGTTTTATTTAATTTTTCAGTTTTGATTGTTGAAAATACCTACAGAATGGTAAAAAGATGTAAATTAAATGTTCGGGAAAATTCAACTTGAAACAATTGTATATGTTTACTTTTCGGAAAAATAAGCAAATCCTTGTATTAGGTGAATAATTTATCATTGAACTACTTTTGCGAGTGCAGAGGGTTAATTTTACTTATTCTAATGTATTCTAGCCCTGTAAAGAGAAGTTCAATTGGAAAATTGAAAACCTCATTATTAGAAACTTCTCGTTTTGTGATAGATTTCTAGATTTAAATCAAAATCTCTGTAAGGAAGTCCATTCAATTATTTGTCATAGAATTTTTTAAATTTTTTTTATCATTAAGGTAATCGAAATAAAACGAAAAATACTATACTAAGAAAAGAAACCCGAGAACAGGAGAACTTAAACTCACAATGCGCAATTTTTAGTTTTTCGTATACGAAGTACCAAAGAGAAAGTACAGCAACTATAAAAACACACAGAGATTTGGATGAATTTCCATGTTTCAGACATCTCTGAGTTTGAAAAACATTTTTTTTAATATTGCGTGTTTATCTATGATAATAGATCTCCGGGGGGGGGACACTTCGTAATTGAGGGTGAGGTGTTTATGTTTTCTTATATTTACACTCATCAGAAACCTTTGTATATGCAAGTTATAACAATAAAACTTTATAGTTGCTTCATAAAATCAATGGGCAGCGATGACCTGGTAGTAAGATCTGGGCTTCGGAACCAGAGGGTTTCAGGTTCGAGATCCGATTTCATCGACGAACTGTCGTGTAAGGAGGTCTGTTGTACGTTATATCCGTCAGGGCCAAAAGTGCTTGTGTGGTGTGAAGAGAGAGGTCCCGGCTCAAGTGTCGTCCTTGTCATATGACTGCGGTTAAAATTACAAGGTCCTAAATAAGTCCTAGAGTTGCTTGGCATCGGAACGTCAATATAGTTAAACTAAACTAAATACTAGTGCTTTCTGCTTCTTCGAGTGCGAATAAGTAAGATAACTACAAAATGTAAGGAGTTAGAGAAATGCAAATTGGATACAAAAAATTAAAATACTAAGTGTATATACTTGTCGAATTATGAAGGATATTCCTTGAAAGTTCAAACATTTGTTGGTCTGCACTTTCTCTTGAATATAAAAATGGTAACTGAAACACATATCGATTTAAAGTTCATGACATTTAGTACATGATCTTGCAACTGAAATTGGTGTTCTGTATCAAATTTTGGTTCAGATTCGATAACAAAAAGACATTAGAAACTTATTTTCGGTTTTTTTTACTATAGTAAGAAGAGAAAAATTATATACTTAGAATTCCAAAAATAAAAATCAGAGCACTCCCGATTTTCACTGCCTTTTCCGAAATTCATAATTTTACGCAATGAGAAGAGGATCACAATTTTATGAGAAATTATGCGAGAACGTTTCGGGAAGTCCACTTTAGTCACTTGATTTTCAAGGAAAGGTTGGCTAAATTGGCATAAATAATTTCAATCAATAAAAGAATAATTGAAAAAATAAAATTGTTAGTTTAAATTGATTAATGGAGAATATCGATTAACTATTTTAAACTTTCTTCATATTAATAATATTGGAAGTAATTTTTGAGTATTTTTGAGTAATTTTTGAGTAAAGTATGAAGGGAACTGACGTAAATATACATAAATGCTCTACTTATAAGGGTTGCTCCAATGAAAAGGTTTGAAACGACACTGTGCTTAAAAATGAAGACTTAATTCAAAGTATACACCATAGGCCTTAGCATAATAATCCCATTGATTAACAAGCCGAAGGATTCCTTGTTCAAAGAATTCCTGTTGCCGTAACGAGACTCAGTTCTACACAGCGACCTTGAGTTCGTCATTGAAGGTCCTCTAGTTGAAATGCCTCGAACACAGAAGAACCATTAACTCTGCTATGTATTGTGAGACACTCCGACAACTACGCCGGTCCATCAAGAGCAAAAGGACCGGGGCTACTCATGGAGGGTCCGGTTCTGCTCCATAATAACGCGTGTCCACACGTCCTCCGGGTCACAACGCGGGACAGGCCAAATTCAAGTGGGAGCAGCTCAACCATTTGTCCTACAACCTCGATATATCTACCTAAGATTTTCATAAATTTGGTTCCCTGAAAAAATATCTGAAAGGACAGCGCTTCAATTCGAACAGTGAACTCAAGGACACTGTGAAGGAATGGGTCTCGTCATAGCCACAGGAATTCTGGGAACCAGGACTCCTTCGACTCGTTAATCAACGGGGGTATTATGCTAAGGCCTATGGTGGATACTTTGAATGAAGTTGTCATTTGTACCTACAGTGTCGTTTTGACCTTCCAATGTAAACACCCCTTGTAAGTTTAATGAAACATATTAGAGTGGAAAATATTTCCTTTTCTCTTTTTTGCTTTTCTTAATTTTATTAACAAAATTATTAATGACATTTCTTTTTTTTATTTACTTAAATAACTAAAACTTTTTACAAAAAAAAAAAAAATAAAAAAAAATAAATTTAATCATTTGTGGTTTTAAAATCTGACAAATCTATGCCTATCGTTATTACTTTGTTTAAATCTCAGCCATCAAAGTTAGGTCATTAATGAATATTGATCTCTTTTAAAATACTAGGAGATTTAGTAAGCGGGTGCTATGAGGTCCCAATAGATTTACAGAGAAGGAAAAAAAACACCTTTATTCTCTTTTAAATTAGTTGAAAATACGGATTGATTTTATCCCTTACCTTGATACACAAATTGCAGGCTTCATTAAAACTTGAGCAGTAAAACTATGTTGTCCGGCTATTGCATTCAGTGAAAGTAAATCATTGGGAAAGGAAAGTAAATCAATTGGGTCTTTGTCTAGGAAAATATACCTATATGCACTTTTGATTCAAAACAGTCATTTTCCTAATTATCTCCAAATAATTGGTTTTAAGTCACTTTTCAATCACATTTAAGTATCATAGTTTTAAAAGTAATATCTAGCAAGCTGTTTTATCCTACCCTTGATGTATTATTTCACTTAAAGTTGATATTTTAATCTGATCTGATATTTTATTTTGCTCTCCTTGTTTCAAATCTGCCTTTAGTTTACTTAGATTTTGTTTTATAATCATTCCGTTCTGAAAATATTCCAGGACTATTTTGGGTGCACATTGTAATTTTTGACCCAGTATGGTTTAGCTATATCAACGTCCCGTTTTAAAGCAACGCTTGGGATATGTTGGGATGGACCTCCTAATTTGGAACAAGGGTCAGATGACGAAGGAGATACCTGAACTGGCAGCCCCCTTCTCTAGACCACACCACACCAGTGGGAGGACGTTTGACCAGAACGGATTCCACTTGCACCAGACCCGTATACACGACGGTTCCTCTGTGAAAATGAGTCTCGAACATGAAATTCTCCTATTCCAAAGCCGATATTTTACCACCCGGCCACCACTGCCCCAATTTTTGACTAAAATCAGATAACGAAGACGACACCCCTTTTCCAAACTTTAGCATCAGATAAGAGGGAAGATATTTGACCATGAAGGATTTAAGATGTATTAGACTAGCTCACACGGATGGGTTTTGATGGAATTGTATTTTGAATATGCAACATTCCAAACGATGCTGAGACCATATCTCCAAGCAACTTAGGATCATCGGAATTATGAAATGAACCACAGATATTAGAAAAATAATGTTTTCTTTACTTTTATTCTTATTTCACTTTTATTTTTCAATTCTAAAATGGACTCGGTTTAGCTTGATGTCGGTAAATTTACGACACGTTTTGAATCTGGAATCCTCCAAACCATGACGGGATTAACCCCCAAGCGACATCGGCCCAGATAAAGCATATCATTATCAGTAAAAAACGCCCAACAATATTACGTCATTCAGAACATCGAGCGACGTTGGGGAGATATCATATAATACATTGTGCTAACAAGGATAAAAGTATCCTAAAAATCATTGGCGGATATTTAGGCTTTGGAGATTTGTATTTACCTATTCAGTGGAATCATGTTTCGTACTTGCTATTCTCTGGATCAAAATTTTTCTATAAGACTATAGTGGCTTCTTAAATATAATTTCGGAAAAAATGGTATATAAAAAGTAGATAATTGCTGTATAAAATAAAGAATTAAAGAATCTTTCAACCGTGACGGATAGATCACTAGATCACCCCGGCCCAATTGAAGTATATTCTAGCAAGGAATACCCAACAATGTTGCATCATTCAGAATACCGAGCAAAGACGGGGAGATATCGTATCATTCCCTCGAGCTAACAAGGATAAAAGTATCCCAGAAATTAATGGCGGATATTTAGGCTAGGGAGATTCGCATTTAAGTTCAGTGGAATCGTGCTTCGTACCAGCTGTTTTCCAGATCAGAATTTTACAATCAGAGTACAGAGCCTTCAAAAATATAATTCCGAAAAAAAGTGTATATAAAAAGTAAATCATTGTAGTATAACATAAAGAATTTCTAACTTAATTTGTCCCAGCATATTTGACGTATGTCATCTAAACATGCTTTTAATTTCATTGTTTTAAATTTTATTATTCTTAGCAAAATTTACTTACATTTCCATTAAAGTTAAACTTCTTTGGTGTTTTCAATTGTGCCAAAATAATAATTTTTAAAAATAAAATATCTTGTTCAATTTACTATGACGGAAAATTTAGCAGTCTGAGGTTAAATAGTGAATGCATTCGAATGGAAACAGCATTTTTTAAGGAACTAAGTCCCAAAACAAACTATTTGATCCTCCAGAGGCTTCTACCAGTAAATGAATCTAAAAATTCAGCATCTGGATCTCGGACAAATGATATTTCCATCTTGTTTAATTTTCTATCGACAGATTTTGCTTCCTGTATTTTATTTATTTTTCTTTTTGTAGATTCCACATGTTGTTCCATATACCCTTCGTATGAGCAGAATCAGCCCCTGCGCGAAGACTCAGCTTTAGCCAATCAGGGGAGAGCCCTTCCTCCGAACATCCCCCTATGCTCCCGTTTAAAGGAAGCTTGGACTCGAAGAGGGCGCACAGCTTCATCCGACTCCCTGATATCAAGACATCTCTGAACACTCTTCTAGGAAGGGTAAGCATATCTCGCATAGAAATTCGATTTCAAATTCTTACTTAGCAAAACTCTTTTACAAAACGATTGATTTTTTTTTAAATCAATAATTTTCAGTGTTTAGAAATAAAATGTTGATATAATATGATTTTAGAAAACAAATAACTTTAAAGCAACGCAAAAGTGTGGCAAAACTTCGTTGTCGTATAAAACTTTTTTAACAATTTGTTGAGCATTTAATTATGACTTGAGATATTATTTGAGTAATTTAATATAAGATTGTATGCATAATCTACTTTTTAAAATTATTATTTATATGTATTTGAATAAAAATAGTTTTTAGTATTAATTTGATCAATTACATTTAAGATTTAACGCGCAATATATTAACATTTTATCTCCTTAATTAACGTCAAAGTGTTTTGGGACTCGTGTATTGGGATTTTAAAAATCCCAGTGATAATGATTGATTATTAATATATATATGTAAAATATTCGTCCACTTTCAAACTTATTTTCATAACTTTATAAATTTGTTTTTCAAATTTGTCATATGAATCGCAGTATGCGTCAAGGTTTTCTCTGAAATATTCAAGGTATTTTTGATGTGCATAATATTGCTAGCTTAGTTTCGCTTTGTATATTTAGAATTTGAAACTATTTTTTAATTATTTGAGTGAATTTTAAGAAATAAGATATTCTGGATAAAGCGACATTTTAATACTTTTTTTGTAAAATTTTGAAAATTATTTATGAAAAAATTATATACATGCATATTGTTATACTTCATTATTTTTTTTATATATATGCTCATGAAAAAATCTTATAATTATACCCAATTTAGAAAAAAAAAATGCTTTAATATAATGTTTAAATTTTATTTGAATAATTTAGCGGAACTAAACATATATTTAAAAAATAAGCGTATTTGGGTTAAATAATATTCAAAAGAAGAATAAAAACAAATTAAGAAAAGCAAAGATTATATACAAGAATGTAACAAATATTCTTATAATACAAATATTATATATAAAGGAAAAATATAACAAATTTCCAAATCTTTTGGGATGCCTTTTCAATGAGAATATTTAATAACTGATGAGATTTTTCGCAAAAAGGAGACTTTTTTGTTAGATATTGGAGAAAAAGAAAGGATATATCTGTTTCTTTCGCCTTTGTTTGGTGCAATGAAGGAGAACATTTTATAAGAATAGAATATTTCAAATCTCTGCTTAGGTATTGTCTAAACAAATAGAAACCGTTTTTGGAGAAGGGTTTTGTGTGATGAATGCTTGCATCCGAAGAGGAGTTTTTGAAATGCTTTAGAAAATTCGATCGTTAGTTAAAGACAGAGGAACTGTTATTTGAATATCTTCGTCAACTGTGGCGGAAATAGTTACTCAACCATTTCTGCGTGATCTGTTATTTGAAATAATTTTATATTTGTCTCTCTTACATAAATAAGATTTATTTTTAGTTTCAAAAATTCCCTTAAAATATTTAATTGCTTGATTAATAAATTTAGCTTGAAAATATTCAGCGTATATTTTAAATGATTTGCATTTCAAGAATAATAAAAAGTATCTTTTTACAATAGTAAAAAATCGGACCATTTCATGTTATCCTCGTATTTGAGGCATCGAACTTTTTTTGAATTTGTTGTATTTTTATTGTTTTTAACATAACAAATGACAAGTTTTCTAACTCATTCACTGAACAAAGAAATCAAAAATTGGTAGATGATTTCTTTGTAAAATGTTCAGAAGTTAAATGATGGCAAGTTCTGAAACGTTATATTGTTGCAACTCTTGAACTAAAATTATATCGTATGTATGTATGAATGTATATTATATTTATTTGTACACCATCATGTACATGTCTTATATTTGTAAGATGATTTAAGTATTTTTTGAATCTCTGGTAATGCAAAAAAGTTAAATAAAAAAGAAGTAAGATTTAATCAAGTTATAACCATCCGAACAAGAATGTCAGACATTTTTTTATTCTGTTTGCTCAATGAATATTTTTTTTAATCACCGTAGATAATATTGACCATTATTTAGTTCGTTCGTCGTTGTTCATTATACAGACAAGAAGTAATGCGAGTAAGGAATTATTAAATATGTTTCATAGGATGAAAAAGAAATGAGGGGTAATGAACAATAGTCTATCATACAGAATAGAATGAATTCTTTTTCGCTTTATACTTTCATAGCTGAAGCTTTATTCATTGTCGCAGTAGCTAAGAGGATAAAAAAAATTGAGGTTAATTTGTGATATGATATAGCAATATCAAAAATCGCTTCGATGCTTGGATATTATCTATGTTAAAGAAAATAATTTGATTTTGTTTCTCGTTCATGTAATTTTTGTTAGTTTTCGGTTTTATCCCTTGTAGTTTACTTGTTACATGTTTTTTATTTATGCCTGTGAATACTGCAGGAAATGGGTTGTATTTCTGTAATATACAGTGAACGGCGTTTAATGTGGTCGAGGTTAATGTTATTACTCGCTTTATGTTATAAAAATCCTCTGGCCGCGAAGATTTTAGCATTTAAATATATAAAAAAAATATTTGTTTAGTGGGATCATTAGTGTGTAATTTTTTAATGCCATCAGATTTGAAATAGAGAATTGATCGATAAATCATTTTTCAATCTGCTTTAATTATTGGTCCATGGAATCTTTATGTGTATGGAAACATTTGGGAGTGATATTTTCCCTTTTTTGGACTAGGACTATCTGGATCGATTTAAATGGAAAGTTATGCTGCCAATTGTGATTTAAAATCTGTTGAACACGTATAAACTCCTGTTGCTTACAATGAGTCAGTTTAGGGCATCAGTCTTACGGCAGCTAACAGTCGATTGCTAACGGTTGATGCCCTTTGTGTGAGCGGCGTGCGGTAGGTCATTTATAGCGATAGCTGGGGAATGAACTGGCAGTTAGCGCTGGAAGCTTATGTGCTCTCATAGGTCACGCCGATGGTTTTTGCTGGACACATATACGCGCTCATAGGAAACAAAGGGATAGTTTATTTGCATTAAATTGAGTTTGTACATTATGTTATAGTTGTATCATGGGGTATTCTACTTTTTTTGGGTTTTTTTTTCTGATTTCTTGACTAAAGTGAGAGGTTATTTCTGTCAGCAATTAAAGTTTAATTTCTGAATTGATTCTGATTTAATACATATGAAATAATTTTAAAGAAGAGCTTTGGCTGCTTTTATTCATTTAGTAATGACCCAATCAACATTAAAAAATATTTTTAAGACTTTGTTAAATAGCCATTTTGGGAAACTGCTTAAACTTCAGATGCTAATGATAGGTCTTAAAAGATTTTAGAAGACTGAATGTATTAAAAAGAACCATTTTTAGTTTAAAAATTTTTCCTTCTATACCGTGGAAAGTTTTTTTTTTTCATTTTTTGGAATTAATGAAAAATTAAGCGATATTTGTGCGTTTTTCAGCAATAACTTAAAACACACCAGGCAGAAAACTTATTTTTACAACATTTTGAAAATGTCAAAAATTATCTTTTCAAGGATAGCATTTTAATTGTAAAAAAAATTCTAGTTTTTTTTTAAGTATATTTTTTGCACGATTTTCAGCAATAAATTTCATTGTTGGATCAAAATTCAAAATTTTTTCATTGTTTTATTAAATAGTGAATAGCGTGATGTTCTTCCAATATTAAATGCTAAGCAGGAAAGATTCTGTTTCATATCTGTGTAGTTGAGTACATGAGAAATAAAAAAAGTGTAGTTACAGTGTCTTGAAAATTAGAAGATATTTTGATGTCCTAACTTTAAGTATATTCTTATTATCATAACTGTAATATTATAAACACTATAATGTCATCGAATATTAGAAAGTTCATATACATAATAAATACAAAAGGTGTAAGGGCATTAAAATAACACAGATTTGATATTTGCCACACTTTAAAACTTCAAAATATTTTTGTAAGGAATTTCGAAAGTTATGCATAAGAGATTAAATGAAAGTAAACACAATTATAATATTCCTGGCTAATCAACTGGTCATTAAAGGCGGCTATTATTAAATTAAACAGTATTAATTTTTAAAGTATTTCTAATTTCAAACACATGAAGGGCTTTTGTGCATAGTTAAATGCAATTTAAATTTAAAATAAAAATAATTAATTAAAACAAATTTATAAAATAATTTTTTTCGTTTCTATCAGAAATGGTCTTATTTAAAACCTCGCTTCATATTTCAGATTGAGTTGTTTTTGTGATTCGAAATATCTCTATATTCATACTAATTAACTTAGTAGTAATTATCTTTTAATCTCATATCATGTAATTTATAATCACATTCTATAGTACTGCAGTAAATTCCCTGAAACTATTATCTTCTGGCTAATCTGTCTGATTTGCATGCAATCACATTATGGCTGCAGACCTTTAAGATTTTGTAGTTACTAAAATTGCTAAGCCTTTCCTACAAAGCGAATGTCAAGGTATTTTTCCAATAACGTGTGATGGATTAAAATAATCTTGCCTAACTAATATATAAACAGGAGAATTATCGGCATATTATTGAGGTATAATCAGCTCTCGGATTTGACACTATAAGTTTTAGTTATAATATACGTTAATACGGGGATTAGTAGTAATAATTTGCTTAACGGAAATACATATAGCGAAAGTAGGCATAGATAATAATAGAAGAAGACGAATCTATGAAGTTGTAATATATTAACATTATCATTATCATAAGTAAGCTTGTTACCAAAGAAAAGACTTCAATAAGAAGCTTTTTCAATAATGGATATTTGTGACTTAAAGAAATTTTTTTCTCATAAAGCTAAAGAAAATAATAGATTTTTCAAAAAACATCTTAAATCGGAATTGTTATACGTATCAAATATCTTACTGATCTAACTTCAGTTCATGACAACAATAACAGCAACAAAAATCTGAATTTCTATTCTAGTAAATACTTTCTTACAGTACCATCTGAGCCCGAATATGTAGCAATCCAGAATTCAAATAACCGATGTAGTTAGTGATGAAGCTCAGTAATTTGCCTGATAGTTCAAGTATCGACCTCGTCTTGCTATCATGGCATAAAATTCATGGCCTTATACCATTAGCATACCGAGAAGGTTCAATTGTCTATTGATTCCATGGTGCCCGTATTGTTAGAACATATTGTCCATTGAATCG
>JAPMOQ010045994.1:6316312-6339186 GCA_026543055.1 Argiope trifasciata
AAGCTTAAATATTACAAAGTATGACAGTTTTAATATTTCTGATGATTTCCAGAGTTCCATTCTTCAGTTATTTAGAGACAGTTACTCTTTGAACATTGTTTCGGCAGTAAAATTACTCTAATTACATATGTACTCCATGGTCCATAAGAAATCAATGTCGGAAATTTTAATATTTAAATTTATTTTCAAAAAATCTTTTTTAAATGCTTAACTCTTTGCAAAAGAATGTCTTCCCTCAGCCAACATTCAAGACGGCGCATCATTTTGATATTCTATTAATTTTTTTAAATTTTAATTGTTAAAAATATTTAAAGAATGTTAAAATGAAGTAGATTCATTTTTCGCATGTATTTATTTTTTAGTGTATTAAACAAGTCCATGTATCAAGTGAATAATTATGCATCGAATTATCTTTCCGATTGCAAAGGGTTAAAAAATATACTTCTGGAAGAAAAGCAGCTTAGTTCATTATGGGCTATGTGACAAAGCAGCTTAGTTGTTAGAACGTAGACTGGAATAATTATAATAATAAATTCTCATTTCATTGATTTGACCTAATTCTTGTTCTATTTGGAATCAGTGCTGGTATTACAAATTTATTTTCTGATTGAAAGCATTAATGAAATAAATATTAAGAGAATATTCGCTTTAGATTGGAGGAAAATATATAATACGAAGAAGTCAAATAGATCAGATAAAGTTAATTTATCTAACAGGTATTGCAGTTTATTTTGTCAAGCTTTATTGATGTTACTAAAATATTCCAAACAAACTAAAAATTCTAAACTAAAAGCATTTGTACTATTTCATAATAACTGTACGTTCCGTATATCAGCAGTGAATAATCCCACAATAAATGAAGACACTAATTATCAAATACATTTCCTTTCGATTACAAACGCCAGTAAAAAATTACATAAAATTTTTCCTTGAACTCTATATTTTGATAAAAAAAATATATTTATACTGTACTGTTCTCAAAAATATCAGTGAAATAGAACAAAAAAATAAAGAGTTCATAGTCATTCTCGTTCACACATTATTATTCAATTTCTAAAACAACCCAGTTAAATTAATACATAGCATAAAATAAAACATAATTTAATCCCTAAATTTACATTAACAATAAGTTATTCTTACATTAATACATAAAAGTATTCTTACATATGAAAATACGCAAAACGAATTATTTGAAGAAACTTCCTTTAATGAAATAGTACGCCATTTCCTAAATATCATTTTGCTTTTAACTTCAATATCAATTCAGAAAAACTATTGTATTCAGCTACTATTCAATATCAATCAGAAAACTTTTATAGGAAGCATGCTATGCTTTGTAGACAATAACAAAGTATTTTCAAAATCAGATTCAACAGCTGCAGATGTTATCTTAAAATTTCTTTAGATCAACCCATCCTCAAGCACATTAAAAAAACACAGCGGCTCGACTTAGCATATAGTGAAAGGATGGTAGATTTTGTTAAAGAATTTCACATAAAGAAACATTTCTTTTCTATTCGAGGAAAATGTAATCTTTTTCTTTGAATACAATATTTTTATATTTAAGTTTGATAAAAAGCAGCTTTAAGCTAGCAAAATCATAACTGTAGAGAATTTTAAATCAATTTGTTTCTTGAATAAAAATTTTCAAACAGGTGTCCGCGAGTATACATTTGTACAAATTCCGTTTCATTCAAGAAAAAACAGTTGCTAAGCATAGAATTTTTTTATAATAATTTGTTTTTGCCTTGTCTATTCATATTTATTAGTTTGATATTTATCTGGTGTTTCAATCATATGTTCAAGCCAACAATGTACAGGATGGTTATAATTAAAGTTCCACTGTGAAATGTTCATAAAAAGAAAAAATAATGGACGAAATGGTATCAAACTTGGTGATAGTTTAAAGGTGGACACGGGTTTCCAGCACAAAAAAAAAGTTCAAAAACTTACCATTAGGGCAGAAATGGTGCTGTATGCCGTTGCGTTTAATCATTTCTGAAGCGTGTCTGAAAACCATGTTCAATGTGAGTTATCTCAAAAAACACAGCTTTTGGTGGTAACCTGAACAATTTAGCGGAACTGAAAGATGCGATACACCGAGATGTGCATGATATTCCTCCTGATAGGCTAAGACTATTGTTGAGAACACTTAATCTCATTAAATGATTTTGCGGTATAAAAGGAAAGCAAATTATAAAAAGAAATATTATCTTCATTTATCAATTATTCAAAAACTTTATGCATGTATTCTTTTTACTTTTGATTTTTAAAAGCATCGGATCAATGTCATTAATTTGAAAAAAAAATTCAAATCTAAAATTAGAATATTAATGATCCTTTATTTCTTTTATCATGAATATGTCATTTATACGAAAAAGGAATCCCAAATATTTTATTTGAAATTGCAAGCCTCATCGATTTCCATAGCATTAAAAATTCCAGCTTTTGTCAAGGCTGTGAGAATAGGTTCTTAGTTCCCAGAAATTCTTGTCCTTAGAGAATTAATTCCCTGAATTGAATTTCATGCGAAAGATGCACATATCTGATTAATTTGTCCTTTTATATGCAAATTTTGTTTGCAGTTTTCGAATAGAGAACTTTTTTTTAAATTAAAAAAAAATAAATTTGCTTTCACGTACAGACTTCATAGAATCCTTCCAAATAATATTTTCAATTTATATTAACATTTCCAAAATAAGCCAGTTTGAATTTAAAGTTAAAATTCCTTCCAATTTCTCGGAATATCAGGCAACATCTTAAAAGATCTTGTACAATGTCTTATGCTAAAAGAGATAGGGCATTTTTATTTTACCAACATTAGCACCTTTTATTATACTTCTGCCGTTGTAAGCTGAGTATTTTTGTGAAACGAGTCATTCGTTTAAATGTTTCGTAAACTGTTAACTTTATTAATTAAAGTATTTAAAGTAATTTTTAATAAATTCGTTAGTTTTAAATGTATAATTTTATTGTGAGTTTTTTTTTAACTTGATTCAAGCAAAAAAGCTCCGTAAAAAATTGAAATAACTTTTTTTATACCTTGAAATGCCAGATGATATGAAAGATGATAAATTATTTTCTAAAACCTCTATGTATACAATGAATATTCAGAAATATTTTGTATAATTTGATTTAAAATCACAAATTATTAGGAAAAGCCGAAATACGTCGAAGAATTCAAATAGCTCTAGGCACTTTTTGTCTAGACATATAAAAGCTATAATAAAATATGAATAATTTTGATAGAATTAGACGTTGCAAATAGAAATTGTCAATGATATTGATAATAATCTACAGGAATGATCTGATCCCATTGTAATCTTTTGAAAACATGATTCAGATTTTCAATAATTTCAGTGTAGACAAAACTTATTGAAAGTCAACTTTTCTAGAATATTTATGCAATTAAAAACAAAACTATTCCATGTATATTATATGCCGTTTTTAAATTTGAATATGTATCAAAATAAAAATATTATTATAATCTAAAAGTACTCGGCATGGTGGTATAAAACAAAAGGTATTAATTTATTATTAAAAATTTATTGGATCTCTTTCAAAGTAATATTTTCTGACTCTAATAAATTTCTGTTATCATTTTATCGAATCATCAAAATATATTTTAAAGTAGTTTTTGTAAAACTTCAGAGTTTGTAATGAATTTTCCTTTATTAATCGATTAACTCAATATAATGACCACGAAGAAACAATTTCATCTGAGTGGAAAGAAAAAGGTGCATGGTGCAATGCCAGGTAAATTTGATTCGTATGTGCGTAATTTTTAGTAATCTATACTTATAATAAAGCTCAATGTGTGTGTGTGTGTGTGTGTTGGCGCTCTACAGGCCAGACCGTTGGACCTACAGCTACCAAATTTGGTACATGTATACCTTGGAGGTCCGGAATGTGCACCTCGGAGCCCTTTTTTCGAATTTTTAATTAGAATCTGAATTAATTAAAATTTAAGCGACATTTCGACATTTTTCCGCCATAACTTCCGAAAATATTATTGCACAAGTATGATTTTTATATCAATTTAAAGATAAAAAAATTAGCCTTCTAACGGTATCAGTGTTTTAATGTATAATTTAAGCTAATATTTTTAACGAATTTTTAAAGAAATATTTTAATTATGTTTTTTATCACGTGACTGGATAAAATAAAAGAAAACAATGCCGGAAGTTCAAATAAAAAAACCTATCATCGCAAAATAAATCAACAGAAATGCAACTGTCAGCACGTGACTGGATAAAATAAAATAAATATAAAATGTGATATTTTCTTTAAAAAATAAATGCAAAACAAAGCAATATCTATACCATTAAGTCAATAAATCTTCTTTATTTACGGTAAACCTGATTGAATATAGACAGGATATGCATTGAAATCCCGACTTAATGGCATATTTATGTAATCGTTTGCAATCGTTTGTAATCGTTTGCGTTATCTTTATCATTAATTTAATACCTTTTTCCCTTTCTCGCTTTCTTTAAAAAAACATATTTAATATTTTGGCGACATCATCGAAATTTTTTTTCAATATTTTGGAAGCATACCCGATGGTTCAAACTGATTGATTTATAAAATTAAAGAATATTATTAGGAAAAGGTGTACTTTTAGAACTTTCCGTCCATCATCGTAAAGAAATTATTAATTTCAGGCCAATACATGCCCGGAATTACTTCAAGGCTAATGAATATGTGATTTAATTGAAAATTTTAGAACGCTTTACTCATGGCGAACCAGCTGGTCGCCAAAGGCGGCTAGTACTAAATAATAATGACATAAATACTGAAGATGAATTATCATTTTCCAAAGCCTATGGCTTATTCTTCCAATGCAGTTTTTTTTTTTTACTTCCGACGTTTTCCATATAGGAACTTGTTCAATAATACTTCTAATTGCTATATAACTAGCCTCATTCGTCAATAATGCTATCCCATTGATATATTAATCTCATTGACATATTGTACATGCAAGTGTACATATATGTTATAAAAATACATAAAAATAATATAATTTTAGTATTCTCAACAAGAATTGCAGCAATATAACGTTTCAAAATTTGATAATTTTCTTAAGTTTGATTTAGCGATGACATATTCTCTGTCATTTTTAAACATTTTATTCCATTCAAATATTTTTGTTTAGGGAAAGGCAATTGTCTTTAAAGGCTTTCCGCAACAATTCAAATATTTCTGTCTCAAGAATTTCTTTGCCCAAACAAATTTTAATACATTATTCTTTTACTCAATTATATTTGCCATTTTGAAAAATCAAAAAGGTTAAAATTCGTATTCTATTAATAATAAAATATTTTCAGACAATAAAATGAAATGAATTTTTGATTGTTGCCACAAGCTTATAGAATTCGTTAAAATATGTTGGATGTAAGTTTAAAAACCATATTTATTATACGTGCATTTTAAATGAAGCATTCGGGTTACTTTTTGATAAAAGTAGTATATCTCATTTCGTTTTCCAATATTATAAAGAAATATTTTGTTCATGGTTATTATTTTAAATTATTTCTGGAATGGAGGTATAGATTAGGTTTTATATTATTTCTATTCACATAAAAATATAGTTAAAAAAATACAAAATATTTCTCGGAAACAATTTTAAAACATATTAATCTATGATTAAATATTTTTCTCTTGAAAATGCACCCACAGTTATTTGAATAATATTCTTTAAATATCATGAATAATAATATATTCATAATACTCTTTGCACAAAAATATCATTATTCTGTTTTTTACACTTTTAATAAGATTGTATTTTTTGATATTATCTGCGAAAATACAGGCAATTGTTATTCATATAAAAATGTATGAAAAGAATAAAAATATTCAGTGGTAGAATAAATTATAAAGGGATTTCTTTATTGTGTTTGTTACCATCTGAAGAGCAATTACTGATTCAAAATTAGTCAAGTAGTATCAGTTAATTAACAGAAAGAATTCCTACTTTGTTTTGTATAAACTATAATTTCATTAATCTCCTCAAAAGCAAATCAACAATCGTTTGTAGTTTTCAAAAGTTAATTAATTATTTAGCGTTTTAACTAAGGGAAAAAATTCATTTTTGTTAGAAATATTATAAAATCCATTTGCTTTGTATGAAGAGAAATAGGAAGTTTCTTAAATTAGAAAAATAGTTATTCAATAGAATTTTCAAGAATGAATTTGAAAATATATCTCAATCCTCTGATTTTAAACTTTAGTACAAATTAAATATATATTAATACTTATCTTTTTGTATTAATTAAAATTAAATCGGAAACAAAATTCATATACACATATAAATAAGTATAAAGAAAATTTCAAAATAATATTTTGCAAACATATTATCAATTTAATATTGATACAGGTTTACGTTAATTAACTCTTACTGCATAATATTAATTAATGTGAATAAAATATATTGAACGCATTAAATTAATTATGATTTTAATATTTTCCTATTATTAAATAAAACCAATGGGGAACCAGAGAATCGAGTTTTTATTTTAAGAACAAAATATTTTTGTTTACAATCTCTATGGATAAATATTTTTTACTTACATATTTCTAAAATGTGATATGGGAAAAGTTTCATGTGTGATAAAAACGGTGATTTTGAAATTTGCTTGGTGAAAATAACGATTTTGAATCCAAAAATTTTACAAAATATCAAAAGCTGATTTGGTCTTAACAAAACATAGATGAAGAGATTTTTAAAGAAATTTATTCCTATTAGCATGTTATAAATTACTCAGATATTTACAAGGATATTTAATAATATAATTTTAGAAACTCGTAGGCAAATAATAAAAATTTAATTGTAGTGGATTTGGTTGGTTGCAATAGGATTTTAATGGCACAAAAGTCATTAGTTGTTGTGGAATCATTATCACCACTTTTTTCTTACTATTTGTTGATTCTGTAGTTGTAAAATGAAAGGTCATGAAATAAATAATCACTGTTATTGCTTGTTTGAATATTTAAAACCAGGATTCTTTGAATTTTGGGTTATAGGGCAAACTTTGAAAGTTTCGGAAAACTCATGCACTTCATTTTTGAAAGATTCTTTTGTACTACTATGTTAAAAAAATTACAACGCAGTTTTGTAATTCAACAAACTTTACATAATAAGTTATTTTAATATTTAGTTTTTGTGTCATATTTTTTAATGTTTTTTTTAACATTTTAAAATAGGCTTGAAAAAAAAACTAAAAATTTTCTAACATCTCTGAAATTTCTCAGATTTTAAATGCAAAATCTCTATAACTTAAGAAAAAAATGATAAAAAATCCCAAACAATTAAAAATGCTTTGCTTCGTAAAATTAATATTGCAAGTTAGAAATATGGTTGACATTTTTTTATTATTTGAATAATTATCACAAATATATAATTAATAATAAAAAATAAATAAACATAATAAATTATAAATAATCATACTACTTTATGAAAAATTACTTTCACTTTTCAAAATTATCTTGGTTATTTTAAAATTTATTTATGTAAATAGCATTTCATATAATTTCACTCATATAATTAATTTTCTCAATTATTTTGATGTTTGTTTTTTCCTTTATATTATTAATTATCACTTTATATAATTAATAATAAATAATTATTAACTGTAATACATTATATAATGATTATTAACTATAATAACTTATACAATAATTATTAACTATAATAAATTATGTAATGATTATTTTACTTTATGATAAATTGATTTCTTTTTAAATAAGAAATTTTCTTAATAAGTTTAATATTGATCTTTTGGGTCACATCTTTTAATGTTTTTTAGCATTTTAAAATAGAATAAAATAATTGAAAAATTTCCATCATCACTGAAATTTTTTAGTTTTAAACTGCAAAAAACTCTACAATTTTCAAAAATATTAATGAAAGTAACCCAAGTAATTAGAGCTACTTTATTTTCGTAAAATTGATATTGAAAGTTAGAAACTTGTTTTTTTTTCATTACTTATATTATCAGTTGTCACCTTATATAATTTCTCTCTATATAATTAATTATAAATAGTACTTATTACATATTATATAAAAATTATTAATTATTACAGATTATATAATTATTAATTATAACAAATTAGATAACATTAATTATAATAAATCATATAATAATTATTAATTATAATAAATTATATAATGATTATATTACTTTATAATGCATTTCATTTTATCTAATTAATTGTTTTAATTATTTTAATGTTCCCTTTTTCATTATTTATAAAATAAATTGTCTTTTTATACAATTGTCTTATTTTATTATTTACTTTTTCATTGTTTATAAAATTATCTTTTTATATAATTAATAACTATTACTTTTTATATAATTAATAACAATTACTTTTTATATAATTAAAATTATTATATAATTTATTATATTTATGCATTAATTGTAACAAATTATGAAATAATTTTTAACTATTATAAAATATATAATAATTATATTACTTTGAGATAAATAATTTGGGATATTTGATTTCTTTTAATATAATTAATTATCTTAGTAATTTTAATATTTATCCTTTATATCATATCTTTTTACGTTTTTTGAAGTTTTAAGATATAACAAAAGAAACTGAAAAATTTCCAACACCTTTGAAATTTTTCAGATTTAAAATGCCTAAAACTCTATAGCATTGAAAAATATTGATGAAAAAAATTTCAAAGAATTATAGCTTCTTAACTTTATCAAAACTAATATTGAAAGTTAGAAACCTGATTGTTTTTCATGAAAAAACACCTCATAATTTATTAAGTGAATCGCTCCAATTTTTCTCCGATATGAAAACTTTTTTATTCTCTTTTGGCGAAGACAGTGTAATCAGTATTCTCCAAGCTAATAAAATGGAGTTTATATTTTTGTTTTCAAATTTTCTCAGTGCAAATATTTCTTAGAAAGTCTTCAAACATTTAGAGTAATTTGCATATTATTCAGTTTCACACAATATAACTTCAGAAGTTTTGAATAAGATTTAAAGCGAGACAGATTAGGAGGTATCCCTCCTTACGAATGGATAGAATCGCACTTTTATAAATTATGTAGAATTTTAAGTGATTTGATGATATCCAATTCTTACGCACAGCTTTCATATTCTCCGATCTTCTATTCCTTTCTTCATCTTACAAAATTAACTTCGCAGAATGCAAATATAACAGAAAGGCCCAAGATAGTGGAGCATTTCTTGTATACTGGATCTCGCTCAACTCAATTATTTCTTATACATTTCGTAACAATATTTCTGTTTCAAGCTTTAAAGTTTTAAATTAGAATAATATCAAGAAAAAAGAATCTAATAATAATAATAATATAATATGAAGAACAAGAATTGCAATGAGAATCCTTAGTAAAATTTTAAAATTCAAGGAAATATTCTTGTTTTTGAAATGTAAGATTTTTAAATGGGAAAAATCCCAGTAGAAAGTTTTATTTCAATTTCCTCAACAGCAGGCACTATTTGAATTATTGTAGCAAAGCAGATAATTATAAGCAGTTTTCAAAAAAATATTAATTCATCATCTATTGGCAATATTGCTAAAGGTAATAATATCAATGCCAAAAAAAAAAATAATAGACTCTTTCCAGCTGATTGCTTTGGTGATATAAATTTTTTTTTTCTAAATTAACAAGAAAAAATTAAGAAACTATAGATGTTATTCTTTTTTGTAGTATTGTAGTAAAATAGTCCAAAATTGTAGTAGAATTCATAAATTTTGGAAAAATGACGGTCATTTTAGGATAAGCGCTCTTTTAATTAATTAACTTTTTATTTTTTAACGAACATTTTTATATAACTATTTACTCGAAAAGAGGCAATTTAATGTAAAATAAGCCAGGGAAACACTGAAAACCTTTCAGGGATAATATAAAAATGGTCTTATTTAAAAATTAATTTAGTATTATTGTTGTTTTTTAATTACTGTATAGCGAAAAATTGCTTGAAGAATAGAGTAAAAAATGATCTTCAAGTTATTAATTTTATTCAATGCATATATCAATTTATTTTAGAGGAAAGCTTAAAATAAATTTTTATTTTAAATATCAAGTCCTTTCTAGAGTTTCACTCGCATAAAATTAAACGGGTTATAAAAATCTCGTTTTTTTATAATTTTTTTTACTGTTAACTGTTCTTTCTTTTATCATCTGGAAGGGATATGTCAATATTTCAGGTCATGATCACCATCATCTGCTAATGAGTTTTCATGAACTCATTAAAAACCGCAGCAAAGCCTTAATTTACTTAATTAACTAATTGCTTCACATGGAGGTGATCAATGTCAATAAACTTTTTTAGTGATATTCTGTTTGCTGTTGAATGTTTAAAAAAATCTAATTAGTTTTTATGCTGCAATAAATATTTTATACGGCTGAGTAAATTTTATATGGAAAAATAATCCGGTTATTTCTGTGATGCGAAACACATAAAACCTTCGAAAGTAGTGATTTGAGTGACAAAAATACTGCAGAGAAATTCAGCAAAAACATATCACTTATTCTAGTCATATCATTTGTCGTTTTGAATAAAAGTACTTACGACTGAGGAAGTGAAATCGTTTGAATAAATAAGACAGTATAAAAGCAACATTTTATGAATTTTTCCAATTGTGCTTCTCAAAAGTTATTTTTTCTTAAATCTTATGCTATAAAAATGCAATGTATAGTAGTTTTGTGTTATTTTGCTATTCAAATTTGAAAAAATAAAGACAGAAATTTGTCATTTGTTTTATTCTTGGTATTAAATTATTGAATATAATTCATGTCAATCGTGGTAGTGTTTCGCTGTCGTCTGCATATTTTTATTAGTAAAAATCACTATATAAACTAATAAATTTCGATTCATAACTTTCAATAAGAATACTTTGTTTGAAATGTTACTCTCCTACCTAACCTTTTTATATCTGGTTAATAACGACTTGGCTTAGATTACGAATCGAACTGCTGTATTTATTCATATATTTATTTATTTTTGAGTAAACTATGTCAACAGCATTACCTAAAAAAATATTTGTTCAGGGCTTTCACAAAAGATTAAATTGAAATAATATATATCTTTTGTTACATCACATCTTCAATAGTTCTTATTTATAACTACCAGCGGGTGACCGAGCTCTGCTCGGAGAAAACAGGTATCGAAGCTAACTCGAAGATTTAAATTTTCAATTGTGATTTATCAAAACAATACATGCCATAAGAAAATTTGTGAAACCATTGGTGAAAAGATAACCGGTTAAAGTGCACCATTGTAAACTATTCTAAACAAAGTTAGAGTTTGGAAAGGGAACTATTCTATACAAAGGTAAAGTAAAGGTAAAGATTGAAGTGTGTTGAAGTTCAATATTTTTGACAAATTTATTTAGAAAAACCGAACATATATACATACATAAGAAACATATTATAAACCTATAACAGCATAAACATAAAACTTTATTAGTTCGCCATATTGGCTATAGATGGCAGCACGTTACCGCTTGAAAATTTAAGTAGCCATTATGGCGAACTAATAAAGTTTGAAAATATCCTATCTGTAACTCCGAACTGCTCGACCGTAGCTCTTCAAAACCGGCGCCAATCGATTCCTCGTGGCCAAAACCCCCAGACCCCAAGTTTACCGGAGTTTATTAATTCTGGGGCGATTTTCGACTTGGCAACCATTCCTCGTATTATAGTATTAGATATAAATGGATTCAAAGGCTATTTCCGGAATCTTTAAGAATGACAAAATTTTAAAAAATGAATGCATGAATGTCGTTACTGATTACAAATAACATAAAAAGAATTAAAAGATTTATTTTTAGAAATTAAAGTCATAAAAACATACAAAATTTAAATTCGTTTTTCAAATCTTTCAAGTTTTGAAATAAATAAAAAAAATGGGATATTGGCGTCCTTAAGACTTACTTAGTATATAATGAGACGGGTTATAAATTTAAATTCACATTGACATTTTTTATTAAGGTATTTATATGTACAAAATATAAAAGTTGTCAAGAGAAAACTATTTCATAAAAAATGAACAATTTAAAAAAGATTTCATAATTTCAAAATAGATTAAATGAAAATAAACTTTATTTTTTTGAGATGTTGCTAAAAGTTAAAAAAGTTTTCAATTCCACAGTTTCTATCATTAAAGGACTAATAGTTTTCTCAATTTATTAATTATTTCCTTTAAAAATAATTTGATCAAAAATACTGTCTAATTATATTAAGCTTAAATAATTTTGATCTTTAAAAACAATCTTCCAATGTCGTGGTTTTACCTTAGATTTCAAGCCAACAATTCTGTTTTACAATTGAATGTCAGAGAATGACATTCGTAGACATTCAACCTTCTGAAGTGCCGTTATACGCCATTTTAACCGTAAGTTTTCAATCATCGAAAATGTGGCAGTTGAAAGGAATGGAAAAAATAAAAGTGAATAGTTTGACAGCTAAAGTTTGGGATATAGTTTTGATGGAACTTTAGCTTAACTTCTGGTACAGCATTTACGGTATTCGCTTTCAAAAGTTAGCATAGCTACTTAATCATTTAAATTTTTATAATTCTTTGTAAAACCCTTATTAATAAAATTAATGGTTGCTTTAATCTCTGATTGATATAATTATTTTTGAGCATGATATTCTGTCGATGCTTTGAAGAAATTTAGGTGATTAGTTACATTGATATTCTTACGAATTAATTTTAAGTTAAAAATTAAAGTTTTAAGTTAAAAATAATAATAAAATTCTCCATTTTTTGCTATTTTTATTTTAATATAATTTTGCATTTAAATGTTTGTTTTTCTGTATGTTCTGTTATTATTATTAAATTCACCATCTTGTTCTATGCCTACACCCCCTTTAAATTTAGGTGATTGATCAAATTGCTTACAGATTTGATTCAATTATTTTTAAAACCGTAAGTTAAAAATAATTATAAAAAGGAAAATAAATATCCTTGAAATGGTACTGATGGCAAGAAAATCCTCATCTTTAAACAGACTAAGAAGAAAAGAGTAAATAGACTAAAATAACAAAAATGAAGCTACTAACGCAAATTTCAAGTTATCATGTGAGAACATTATTATTTTTTATTATTTGTTTTAATTAATTTAAGTCATTAACATTTTAAACCAGTTTGAAACAATCATGAGATTTATTTATTAGTCTCCAATCCTCCCTCCCTCTCCCACTCTCTTTATATATATAATGATAATTTTTCAAAACTTTCATTTAGAATTTTTCTAGTTGGCATACAAATATTTGGAGCTCGACTTATTTTGAGATTTAAAAAAATGTATCGTTTTTCAAATTATCAACGCATGTTTCTGATAGTCTCGTGATTGTTTCAAACCGGTTTACATGGTTAACGATTTAAATTAATTAAGATAATTTGTAAGAATTCAGAGAATGTATAATTTAAAAATCAAGTTGTAATTTCAGTTGGCGATAAATCGCCAATGTGACAAACTTCTGCATTATCTTTTGATAACCTTATTTTAATAAGTTGAAATTATCTCTGAACGAACAATCTTCATCGATTAAACGAACAATATATTAACTTGTTTGATTTATTTTTAAAAAGACGTCTCGCTAGGTAGGCAATAATGTTAGGACTTCCAAGGGAAAAACAACAGCAGACGGTAGATAATTCAAAAGCTATAAAGTGAAAGCAGATTTCAAAGTAAAACTACATTAGCAGATGATACATATTTCAAAAGCTATACTGTGAAAGCCGACTCCAAAATAAAAAAAAGGGATAAATTGCCAATTTGTTGCCAACTCATTTTGAGGCTTCAACAATTTGTTGCCTTCAAACCGCTTCAAAAACTTCAAGCCAAAACAACACCATGTTCTCACATAACAAGCTTTATTGTTGCTTTTACATGGAAATTGTGATAATTTCGTATTTAAATGTTAGTTTTTACGTTTGCTTTAGTTTTGGAATTAAACTCGTCATGCTGTAACATGCTTAGTCCCCCTTTTATTTTTCAATATGTTAACCAAAAAAGTTCACAAATTTATAACAGCTTTATCTTATTGGGGGAAAGGTTAGTAAAAGTCAGTATTTAGAGCAGCTTGTTTCTAACACTTTGAAAATTGGAATCACAAGATTCCATATTTTGCACCTTTCAATAAGTTGAAGCCACTTATGCCACAAAATACATAAATCCGAATCTGAAGATGATTTCAATGATTTAAGTTATTTTTAAAACAAATACTTTTATCGGAATATATTTTCTACAATGATTCAACTATTCCGCTCGAAGGCTGAAAAAATCCTGTCCGTATCAACGCGTCACAAAGTTTGAAGATAAGAAAGTTTTTGTTTCTAACTCAATTTTATAGTCAAGGGTTGCCGCTAAACGAGAATCGATACTTTTCAAATCACATTTAACCTTCTATGAGAATCCTTATACCTAGAATTTCAAATTACTTGCACCTGTATAGAAACGAAAATAAATTTGGATAGAAGAACTTCATTTCTTTTATACTTATACTTTGTTAATCTTATAGCTTGCCAATTATTTTTAGATGAACGAAACATTCACAAGAGCTCTTCTTAGTTAATGTGAAGATTGGAGAATTGAAATTTGTGAATTTATAGTTCTTTAGTTTGACATTCTTTATACTGATGTAAAATCTAGACTCTATTTACTGTAATGAACATTTTATGGAGTTTGGAAATTTGGAATGTTTGAAAATGTAAATTTAGAAAAAAATAACCCGAACGCAAATTGTTTACGAAATAAACATTATGAACGACATTTAATTTACTTGAGTTTGGATCCAATTTTTATCCAGTCTTGTTTGATCTAAAATGGAAACAATTCTGATTTCAAGGGAAGCATTTGTTAATAAGATTAAATAAATGACCCAAGGGCGAATGTATTCAGAGTCCATATCAAATCATACGTCACAGTATATAGAATCATTGATGATTCTGAGTAGTTTTATCTTAAAGAAGATACAATTACCTGTTTCAAACTTCGTAGATCATAAAGTAAAGGATCGAATTAAGCATTCTTAATCAATAAATGGCAAAATTTACGATAAGTATACAGTAAATATCCCATTATATATGTATACGATCAATATACATTATATCTCATTATCTCCCATTGTTTATTAACAATTATGAAAATAACAAAACAATGGGAGTAAATATAATGTGGTCAACCAATGTCCATAAAACATACGAAAACAATCATAGTTGGCATACAAGAAACAGACAAAAAGTGACCAACATATAGTGAAACACCATTTCCAAGAATAGCAATATTTCTCACAGAAAAAGCTATCAATAAGTGGCAATCAAATATATTCGCTGATGATTACTGAAATCCAATTTCAATTAAGAATGTAATAGTATATACCCTGAATATCTAGCCATTCTGAATCTACGAATATTCTCTGATCACTCAGTGAAAAAAAAATCAATGAATTGACAGATTTTGCTGGAAGATTTCGTAATTTTTTACAACACATATTACGAATAAATTGGACGAGGAAATGCTTCTTTTTAATACGTGAGCTAGAAGACTGACATAGTTTATAAAATCTGCTAACTGTTAAGGATTTGAGGATTTTTCAATGGAAAGGTGGCAATTTACAATAAATTAAACACAAAACGAACAATTTTTCAACTGAAATGGCATTAAATAAGGGAATAAAAATTGAACAAATAATAAACTATCATGATATTTCATTCTTTTCTTTTTGGTTGTTACTTAATTTTCAACAATTCATACTCCTTATATCCATAATATAGAAATAATGTATGCAATTTTTTTAAACAGACACACATAAATATTTAATTCACTTAGAAATAAAATAAGATACATTATAAAAAGTGAAAGACGCTTAATTAGCCTTTCTTTAATTAAAGCAAATTACGAAGCTAAAGAAGGTCTCTAAAAATAAAATAAAGGTTTTCAAAAGAAAGTATTTTTATATATTAAAATTTAATGCACCTAAGATATTTTTTAAACAACTCCAAAAGAAAATCCGGATCTTACCGAGAATTGTGTTTATTTCTATAAACGATATACTGTTAATTTATTAACGAAGATATATATTAAATAAAATGGCAGTAATAATAAATAGTGAATATTCTAATATTTTCTTCGAAACCGATTGTTATTTTTTAATTAACTGATAGATAAATGATACATTGAATAAATGAAATAAATGAAAATAGTTTCCAAAATGAAACTTTTAATGACATTGAATTACTTTGTGCATAAATATTAATTTTCATGCTCCAGATTATCAATATTTTTTAAAGTTAAATATTAAATTAGTGATCCTTTATTGTATATATTATAATCCATTATTAAACGGGACTGTCCTTTAACTAAATTAATCGAAAAATTACAAAATTATAGCACATAAATAATGAGCGTAAAATTTTTTGAAGAATTCAATCTTTAAATTATGTAACAAGTGATTTTAAATAAAATTGCATCTAAAAAGATAATTTAACAATGTTTAACATTTTGTTTCAACTGTGAGTGGATATAAAAAAGTTTAGCCTATTTATTCAAAAAAATTCGAATTATGAGTGACTCGCAGAAAATTTAATAAATTTTTGCAGTCGCAATTATAATTAAAAAATAATTGAAATATTTGATTTAAAGATAATTTAACGTTTCATTCAATAGTTTTTACACAAATTCAACAGTTTATGTGAGAAAATTAGTGAAATAATTTTGATATCAGTTATATAATCGTTAAAAACTTTCGAAATTATATATCTCTAATAAATCATACAGGTAACGAATATTTTAACTGATGAAAAACTGTAATCAAACTTAGAATATTTCATTGTAAAAATTAAAATCTTTAAAATTGAAGAAAAATTCCTAACTTAATATTAAATTTTCAAATTATTTAAAAAATGAAAATATAATGCAAACACAAAAAAAGCAGCTTTTAATCTGAAAAATGAAGAAAGGTAAACTATTAAACTCAAAAAACTTCAAAGAGATTAACACAATCCTAAATGAATTTATCAAAAAGAATTCCGAATAAAGTGACACTTTAAATATTGTTTTTAATAATTTGAGTCAAATTATTTATAACAAAAATTTGGATTTTACAAGTATTTTCCAAATAAAGTGTTTTGATAGTTGATTAAATTATTTTTATTATTTTAAAATGACATACTATTATTAAAAGAGAAATGGCTGAACATTTTTAAGAATGTTTAACAATTTATTTCAATTTTAAACTTAATTAAATATTCAGTTTGAAGGTGACATTGAAATATGAAAGTTTAAACTTCTATGCCTCTTTTAGAAATCTTTTTTCTAATAAACAGAAAATTTTAAATCCTATTTATATTTAAAAAAAAGTTAAAGTATTAAAGGAATTTCAATAAAATATTTACATTTGAACTTATTTTGTAGATTTCTAACATATTTTTTTTTGTTAATTTTGTGAGGAGTTATGACTTTTTAAGCACTCATTTTCATAGTTTCCAAGGATTTGATTATTCTTTTATTTTAAATTCCCAACTCGAATGAATATGTAGTTTTATTATAAGTAATGGAAAAAAATCTTTTATGAAGTACACAGTTATTAAATTGCCTTTCCTATTCTAACATTTTACTAATATTTAAATCATAAACAGATCGAAGAAACAAATATTTTACTCTTTCCTTCAATCATTTCCGATAATACAAACAATATTTAATATAAATCATCTGACAATAAGAATATTTTGACCACAATTCAGAATTACTTATTGTTCAAATCATTTATTTATTTAAATTTGTAAGAATGTATTGTTTCTCCTTATACGTCTGCCATTCATACGCTTAATAAACGCTATACATTTGAGGATTATTTTCACACTTTTGATTTAATCTTTTACATGATTGCATTATTCAATATTAATTATTCTATCGAAATCTGACAGTGGAATTTGTTGTGAATGTCTTTAAAAACGCTTCCATCGCATTGAAAAAATATAGCTATTGGATTCTGGGTAAAATGATAAATAAATTTGCTTTCGAATTTGATTTGTTTTTATATTATTTGAACAATTTTTGATTAAACTCAATCAAGGTTTTTGAAAAACTTTTAACCTTTTATTATGTTCAAATTTTTTGTAGATGTATTCATTTTTAATGTGTTTATGCTGCATTTGCCTCGGTTTTTTATTTCATTGCTTGTTAAGTTTTCATACGAGGAATTGGGATTTAAAAAAATGTCTCCTAAAAAAACCTTTTATGAATAAAAAATGACTATTTTGTATTTTGTTTATAACAAAACATGATTGCTTTTATTAAGACTTATGTATAATTGATGTGGAAGAAGGAAAAGTGGTAATTAAAAATATATGTACTGCATTGGAAGTTCCATCTTTTAAATGAATTAAACAAATCATTTTATAAATTCTAAAAAATATGATGTGAAATAATTTTATTAAAGGGATTACATTCTTTAATAATAATAATATAAAATAAAATGTTGCTCTCAGAAACAGGTAAAAAATTTCTTTAAATGATATACATTTGTTAAGGGCGCAGTGAAAATTGAAATAAGCAAAAATTGTCAAAAACAAGAAATTTTATTTTTATAGTTTCATCACCTAATAGTATGCTTATATTCAATTAAAATAGATAACTATATTATTCAATAAAATAAATATTCCAAAGGTCCAACGAATTTCTTTTAAATTACTTTCCTCAAAATGTTTATGCAATTAGATTTAAATATCTATGAAATGTTCCAGGTATCCTAATTTTTAGAAGAAATTAAATAGAATTGATAACAAAAAAATGGTTAAACATTAAGAGAAATTTTCTTTCGATGGCTAAAAGTCAATTTTAGATCCGAAAAAACATAAAATTCTTGTGAAAATTTAGTAAGATTGGATAAAAATAGTTCTAAAAAATTAGCCTTTAATTGGAAAAACAAAATAATACGCAGTTTTGTTCTAAATAATTGTATATCGGCTAACCAGAAAAAAATAACAGAAAAAATAAAATGAGTTCGCCTGGAATATTTTGAAGTTAATATAAATCTTTTAATTTTTCAAAAATAATATTTCTTTTTAAAAAGCAATTTAAAAAAAAGAAATTTGACGTACTTATATTTTAATAAATATGCATGAAAATTCCTTAGCTCTTTGTGAATAATTTGCAAAATTGTCTAATTGAGTCCACCGTCCCCTTTAACAATATATTTCATTGCTAATGGATAATAATGGTATTATAATGGAAAAAAATAATAATATTCATGAAGCTCACATACATGAACTCATTTTTTATCTGTTGCCTAAGTATCACACATTTAAGGAATTGTCTTGATAATTTTTTTATAATTTAATTCAAATAATGCAGTTTCTTACCTGTCTCCTACCCACAAATCTCTTCTTAAACGCCAAACAGAATATATTTCAAAAGAGTAACCATATTTCAGAATATGAATGCATGATTAGAATATCCCCAATTTTCTTTACAGATTGCATGAAATATGTCAATAAAATGTATGATCTGGAATATTATGAAAATATTGTGCACTGCTAATACAGGATTTTATTATAGTTATGATGGCACGTTCTTTTTATAATTTCACTTATAAATATACCTAGAAAAACAATGGTGTTATATTAGCATTTCTTGAGCTGATATTTCTTGTTATAATTTACAAAATTCTGAAGTTGATTTAGCCACTATTTAATGTTGTCATTATAATAATTGCTGTAATTAATTGCTTCATTTTTTCGAAATAATAAGGAAAATTACTCAGATTAAATAACAAATTATGCTTCACAATCTCTAGTAAAAGATGAATTACCTTATTTTGCAAGATTGGCTTATATATTGGAAGTGTACATATTGTTTCACTTTTGTTATTTTTAAATTATAGTCTATGAAAAATGATCGAGTCTTATTTATCTCAAAGAAGCATTTGGTTAATACATGTTCTTCGAAATGAAAAGCCGATTCAGCTTAGAACGTCGTAGACTGAATGTGCATTACCATAAATATATACACCGAAGAGCCATTACATTATGACCACCCTGTTAATAACATGTCGGACCACCTTTAGCCTTCAAAACTGCTCGCACCCGCCGTGGCATTGATTCCACAAGGAGCTGATAGGTAGTCTGAGGTATCTGGTACCAAGCGCTCACCAACTGGTCCTGCAATTCCCTCACATTGCGAGGGGGTAGCGTGGCAGCACGAATTTGGTTTTCTAAGTAGGACCACAAATTCTCTATTGGATTAATGTCAGGTGAGTTTAGGGGCCAAGACATGACTTGAAAGTCCCTGGAATGTTCCTCGAACCAATCCATGAGGATTCGACCCTTATGACATGGTGCATTATCCTGTAGGTACACGCCATCCCCCACAGGAAACACTGTTGCCATGAATGGGTGAACCTGGTCTGCAACCATGTTCACGTACCTTCCAGACGTCAAGGATTGTTCTGTGGGGATTATGGGTCCTAATGTGCTCCATGAAAACATTTCCGACACCATACTACCCCCACCACCGGCTTGTCTCCGTCCAACTGTGCATTCGGGAGCAAGGGATTCATTTGGAAATAGGCTTATTCTCACACGCCCGTCGAAATGAGGGACCAGAAAACGTGATTCATCAGACCATACAACCTTCTTCCATTCCTCTGGTGTCCAATTCCGATGTTTCTTGGCCCATAGCAGACGCATCTGGCGATGACGTTCCGTTAGTGCAGGGACATGATTCGGCCTCCGGCAGCGTAGGCCGATACGCAGCAATGTACGCTGCACAGTGTGTTGAGAAACACTGCCTGGGTCACCACTGTTGTAGCTGGTAGTGATTTCGGCTGTTGCAGCCCTTCGGTCACGGCGAACAATGCGTAGCAATCTCCGGTCTCCTCTGGAATCAATGCGCCGTGGACGACACACTTTTGGCCGGCGACTTGCCGTTTCACCATCCCTGCACCACCTTTGATATGTGCTCACAACAAATGCACATGAACAGCCCACTAAATGCGCCGTTTCTGATATTGATGTTCCAAGTCGCCAAACCATAACGATTTGACCTTTATCAAAGTCTGATAAATCCGCTGCTTTTCCCATTATGTCGCTAATAGCACTATGTTTAGAAAGACACTGCATACCCGTTTTATATACTCCAATATCAACCCCACACGCGCAGTGGTTCTGCTCCTGGGCGAGCCCGTTCTCATTGATGGAGGGTGGTCATAATGTAATGGCTCTTCGGTGTATATAATAATGATTATAGAATTATTTTATCGTCTAACGAAATATAAAAAATTTAATACTGAACATTTGATAAAATAATTCTGCTTATTTCAGTTTCTAACCAGCAATTTGGTCTTACACATTTCGAAATATAAGAGAAAAATCGAGAAAAATTTTCAAGACTATACATCTTCCTCGGTTATTGTGTTCCTTCATCTGTGGACCATTTTGCTGGAAACAAATTATACGGATTTTCGGTTGATAGAGTAATAAAGTAGAAAAGAAAAAAAAAACGGCTTTTCTCATTCGGAAGATGAGAAGTCGTTACGGAGGTTACCTTTAATGCTATGAAAAAATGTATCTCCTCCAGAGAGTTATTTCTTGAAGCCCCCATTTGCTTATGAAAAATGGAGACTGAAAGAAGAATTTCATCGAAGGTAACTGGTCTGAATTGCTGAAGAAGAGCTTAAGATGTTAAGCCATAAGAATGGCATTTTCGTGGACATATTCTTTTTCCATTTCCTTTTCTATTCATAGTAAAATTTTGAGGAATAATATTACAGATATTAAAAAAATGAATAAGAAATTGTAACTTTTACTCCAGGGCTACAGAGTATAACGAGATGTTAGGAAATGTGGGAAAGTATATAGAAATATATGCATTAATTTTATCCATTATTTTGGATAAATTTAAAAAAAATTAAATTACTCTTAATGTTTGGAACGAATTTCTTTAGTATTCAAAACTGTAAGGAAACAAGTAAAATAAAAAAAAAATAAAATTCAACTTCTACTTAGGTCAAAAAGAAAAAAAATATTTTAGTTATTTTTTTATTAAATAATTATTAAAAAAACTATTAAGTATCAAAAATAATAATTGTTTTTGCAAGAATTGAACTTGCATTATTCACCTTCAGGAGAAAAATGCTGAAATCCTCACATTTTACCGCTTGAGGTACTGCCTGCTGATTTCAGTTTTCATTATGAGCTGCTAAGTATTAAAATTTAAATGAAATTTATTAATTTTATTTACATCGTCATCGATCACAGGTTTAAAACATGTATTTGAGCTTGGGTGGATGAATAAAAAAATATTTTTTAACGATTGAAAATTTGAACAGGATATATATTATATATATATATATATATTCAACAATAAAAGGATTAAAATAATTAAAACCCATTTCCTGGTCAATAAAAATTAGAACGAAACTAATTAGGTCGAAATCGAAATTAAAATTTAATTCGGAATTAAACGCTAAAAGTTCACAAAATGAAATAGAACCAATTAATGAAACAAATCTAAATAAATATAATTAATAAAATTATGTAAACAAAAAAAAACGACACTAATTATGGAAACTAAACTAAAATTTGAATCGAAACTAAAAACTATTTCGGATTCAAACAAGATCAAAAATTAAAATTCTTAAAATTTTTGAAATCAATCATTGTGTTTAGTGAGTGCAAATGCAGCTACAACTAAAATACAAATGAATCTAAAGTAATTAACAAAATAAGCCAGGCAAAAAGGAACATAACCGAATCAAAACTATAACCAATAGAAAAAGAATCCGGTCGGAAACCTTCTTCAAGGGTCACTCCTAGGCAAGGATTCAAAATAACACACACACACACACACACACACACACACACACACACACACC
>JAPMOQ010045994.1:6339286-6368339 GCA_026543055.1 Argiope trifasciata
GAACATAACCGAATCAAAACTATAACCAATAGAAAAAGAATCCGGTCGGAAACCTTCTTCAAGGGTCACTCCTAGGCAAGGATTCAAAATAACACACACACACACACACACACACACACACACACACACACACACACACACACACACACACACACACACACACACACACACACGTGTGTGTGTGTGTTTAATGTTTTGCTTTGTTTTTGTGTCTTTTGATGAATAAATTGGCATGTCAAAACATTAAAAACTATATAACTATATATAAATATACATAGCGAGATTGTGAACTAATAGTAGAAATAGAAAAACCCCTCTTGTGCAGTGAGAAAGCTAGATATTTTGTTTTAAAAAGTGGTATAATATTTGCAATTACGAAATAACGAAATATAATTTAACAAAGTTGCATTGTTTCCTGGATATTAAAAAAAGGAATACGAAATTATTACTATTCCATCAGAGCTACCAAAGTCAAAAAGATACGAGATGTGTGAAAGTATATATGAATGTATGCATTAATTTTATCCATTGTTTTGTATACATTTAAGAAAATTTAAATTAATGTTTGGAGAGAATTACTTCAGTATTTAAAGCTATAAGAAAAAAACATCTTTTACTGTTAGGAAACTGGATATTTTGTTTTAAAAAGTGGTATAAGATTTAGAATTACGAGGAATAATTATATTGAAGTATAGTTTGCCCAGGTTATATTATATCATTCCAGCGGTAGGCGCTATAAGATAAATGAATCCCCCCATGTTATGATCATGTGTAATATTAAACAATTTCATTTATGCATGGCATTTTCTTCGAAATCAAACACAGAATCGTCTTCCTTTTATTGCAACTATGAATGCTGAAATTTTAGTTGATAGTGGCATTGTGGACAATATGGTATTGAAGAATGTTTGCCATCCGATAGAATGAAAAAGAAAAAGCGATGCACTTCCACAACGAATTTCTGCTAAAATTATGGTAGCTATTTTCGTAGTTAACAAGCAATTTCGCTTAATAAAAGTCGGAGAATGTGAAGAAAAATTGTGCAGTTTCTAGAAATAGAAGGACTTCTTCAGTTTTTGTGTTTCTTCATCTGTGGAGCACTATAAACCGGGAACGAATTATAAGGATTTCCAGTTGATAGAGTAATAAAGTATAAGAGAAAAAAAGATATGACTCCTCTCAATCAGAAGATTAGAAGTCGCTATTAGGCTGTTCATAATAACAAGAAGAAATTATGTCTTCCTAGAAAGTCATTTTTTGAGGCTTCCATTTACTTAAATGAAAATTCCAAGATGAAGGATTCAATCTAAAAGTACTTAATTTGAATAGATATTGGAGAATTTAAGTGATGGTAAACTTTCCATCTAAATTTCTATAATTTTCTTTATTTTCAACAAACAATTTTAAATAATGAGTGACATTAAAAAAAGTTCAGAAAATCTTAGTTTTGATCTATAAAAAGACAGTTTGGATATATTAGAAGATTTGTATTCCACTTAAATATAAGAACAAAAACATCAAGTATGTTAATATACGAGGGTAATTAAAAATATAAGATAAAAAGTACTCTTAGTAAAAAGATTTATTCAGGTAATCCAGGAGATAGAGGAAGATAAAAAGTATTAATACATATTACTTTTTTTACACAGTCAACATAATTGAACCATTGCATTTGTACTATTGACAAACCAGTTAGCCATAATTATAAAACTAGCAAAAAATTACTGAAAAAAGAATTTTTTTTATAGACATATACTCCAGAAATGGTTAACTTCGCAAAACGTGCATTTAACTCTGAATTAAATAAAAACCTTTACTCCATATATTTGCTTTCAGTTTTATTTCCCTTAATGAATGATATCTTGAGATACAATTTTATATGAAAAAAAAATTATACTTATCTCCAATGCAAACAGTTATAATTTGTGGTCGATTGTTTTTTTTTTTAATTTTAAAAAATTAAAGACTTTATTATGTTTCCTATAAATAAAAATTTAAAAATTCAGCTTGCAAAACTAAACGGAATATAAAGAAACGACTTTATTAATTAAGGAATACTAAAAATTGTTTTAAAAATCAAGCAACAATTGGAATATTTATATATATCTTTTTTTTCTTCAATATGTAGATAAAATCGGGGAACATTAATTTTGAAATATTTTAATTGTATTTGCGATAGCCTTTTTATTTAATAATGATTAAACTCGAATTACTTTCTTAATCCCAGTTAGTAAACAACCGAAATATGAAAAATAAATAATCAGAATTAAAATATTCTTTCAAAACTATTAAATTGTTTTATTAATTTTTCTCCATTTTTATGGACGCATAGAAAAAGATTAAGAATATTTAGCCTCGTATATTTTCTAATTATTTCAAGAAATACCAAATTTCCTTTTAAAAACTTTGCTTTTTAATAAGCTTAAGAAAAACTTTTTTTTGTTAATAATAAAAAATCTACTTTCCTATAAGTTTATATTTTAAAAGAAAATTAATTTAGAGGATGGTTTAAATCTTTTCTTGACTGACAAAAGTAGATTTCCAGGGGCTATAAGCCAATTTTTTAAAATATAAACGGCGCTCTGTTTAATAAATAGGAACGGCATAATTGATATATTATATTCTATTGCTTCAGGTAAAATACCCTCTTAAGTAATTATTGGTAATCTATAGTTTTAACCTTGATATATCATGATAAACTTACAGTTTAATTCATAGAATTTCTAAAAATAAATTAAACAACAATGCTTACTTTTTTTTTTCTAATATTAAATATTAGCTCTAAAATATTCAAATTTTCAGCTCTTTAGTTTGCCATTCTTAGATTAAGCTATTATCTTCAAGCTTCTTCAGTTATTTTGAAGATAGTAATCAACACGCAACAACCGCGAAAATGCGAATAGTGTAAAGTAAGCTACTTAACGAAATTATTAAAAGATAATAATAAACAAATTTTGGAACAACGAACGATATCGACTTTAATTAACCCATTAGTTTACCTGGAATTTCAGCTGATATTGCTAGATAATTTATTAATTTTCAGGATGCATAAATCATGAACTATGAGTTAAATATTCTTTCCTTATAAATTCGAAATTTTCAAACTGTGGCAATGATGATCATTTTCACAATCTATCTTTGAAGTGCATTGTTTTTTCCCCCAATATAGTATTACTTTCTTACATATAATATATACAATTACTATAATCACAATAAAAATGAGCTCAATTTTTAAAATTATCTTTATATTTTAAATTTATTCTGTATTTGAAGTTTATAAGAAATAATAATTGTTGTTTGTCTGCATCTTAACTCCTTAATTGACGTGTCCGTACATCATACATGCTTGAATTTTCATTTTTGAAACATATAAACTAACATTAAAGCTATCTAAAAACCTCTACAAGCATAATACATAATTTATAAATCCTTCAAGTATTTTTATGGATTCTTTTTTGGTTCAGTAAGTTAGCGTATTAGCAAAGCAGAAGACGGTAGCTAACCAAGCAGTAGAGTTTAGTTTAGTTTAGTTATATTAACGTCCCGTTTAAAGCAACACGAGGGCTTTTTTGGGACGGACCTCGTAATTTTGAACCACGGTCAGATGACAAGGACGACACCTGAACTGGCACCCCCCTCTCCACACCACGCCACACCAGCGGGAGGACATTTGGCCTGACAGATTTAACGTGCAACAGACCCCCTCACACGACGGTTCTTCGGTGGAATCGAGTCTCGAATGTGAAACCCTCCGGTTCCAAAGCCGAGACTTTACCACCTGGTCACCGCGGCTCCACCAAGCAGTAGAGAAAAAAAGTTTAGGAGCTAAAATAATAGAAAAGGAATTTAGAATTGTAACTAGAAATTTAAGTATCGATATCACTATAAAATCTATGGAATCGAATTTCAAATATATTAATATGAAATCAATATAAAATTTGGTTTAAAATCTGCCTACATTTTCGGTAAATTAATGAGTGGATTTTGGAATCCGATTGGTCCAAAGGTAGAAATAAAGATCCTGTTGCTTTTCATTTTAATAAGAATTTAAACACAAAACAAGCAATAATTTGTAATTGTACAAGAATGTCTCGAAGACAATAGCTCGATTAGTTAGAAGCATAAATTTACTTTATTTCTTATCCTTTTCAAAATCAGCTGAAATTTCTTGAAGAAAAATGTAATTTTAATTTCTTCTGAAATCTGGTTAGAAAAAAAAATCGGAGACAAAATAAATTAGATATATACGAAAACCTTGGATTAGCAGATTTATACTATTTCTGCTAAGAATGAAATTTCTTTATTCAATATAATTAATACTTGTTTTACATTTAAAACACATATTTGACTGCCAACAGAAAAGAAAACAAATTTAATGATACTTATTTGTCTTTGACATCAGTTCAGAAAATAACAAAAATTGTTTCTTCAAAAATTTCTCGTATATTTCCTAAGAATATTCACTCCCCCACTCCTCAGGATAAAATTTGGGGATTTATGGCAAGGTCGTGAAGACCACAAATGCTCTGATTTTTATTTTCAGAGTCCCGGGTATAAGCGTTTTAAGTTCAGTTGCATTGTAGAGGAAGTCGAATTTGAATTTTAGACGTTAATTTCTCGATTGATTGAAAATAAAAGAAATTACAATTTTAGTAGCATAATCATACACTGAATTAAATTTTTTTTGCCAAATTTCATTAATAAGTTTTTAATTAAATTTCATTTCATTTTTGAATCCCTGTACTTATATGGCTTAGTTTTAGTTTAGTTATATTAACGTTCCGTTGTAAAGCAAAACTAAGCCTATTTTGGAACGGTCCTTGTAATTTTGAATTCCGGTCAGATGACGAGGACGACACCTGAGCTGGTAGCCCCCTCTCCACACCACACCAGCGGGAGGCCGTTTAGCGTGGACATTTAACTTGCACCCAACCTGCTTACACGACGGTTGTTTGAGCCTCGAGCCTCAAACCTTCAGGTTCCAAAGCCGAGACCTCACTACCAGGCCACCACAGCCGTCTCAAAATTTGATATGAATAGGCCCTTTAGATGACAAAACTGTGTACTAAATTTTATTACAGTAATTCTTCGTGTTGCTTACTTATATATGGAGATAGCAACTTTTATTGTAGGCATTTCAATAAAAATATAAAATAAACGTACAGATTTGGTATAAAGACTGAACTAAATTTCATCGGCTACTTCAAACAGTTTTAGAATTATCGTGTCTTCATACATACAGGAATCAAGGAGATTTGAAACGTAAAAATGAAACGAATCAAATACAGTTTTTATTTTTTCCTTTTGGACAATCGGATCCAAAGTTAGATCTATAATTTTTTTCCTTTGTATACTTCGTATAAGAGAAAATAATGCAAGAATATTAAACTATTTAAAATTCCTCGTTTATTTTATCTTCTAAATTATTAACTATTTGCACAATTTATATATTAAACTAAACTTTCTAGAAAACACCGAATTTGAGTCAATTTACCGTACAATGCATCATATATCCATTCTGTAAGTGGGGTTGAAGGATTTGCCTGTTGATCACATATGCAATACTCAAACTGATTTCTGTAATCAGTATAGTTGGTAATAATTCATCGCTCAGACGATATGACAATAATCATAGGTGTATAAACTGATGTGAATGGCAATATGCTATGATTCCAATAGCATAATACGTACGGATTAATGCAACACGAATTAATACTCGTTTCTGTGCTTTGTTGGGGATAGTTATTGGCACGATCGAGTTATATGAATTAAAATATTATTAAGGAATTTGTAACCTCTCTTTGGTTACCTTGTAGACATAAGTACATCTTCAAGAAGCCTTATGATTTAATGGTAGGGCAATTGTGTGTACATACACACATGTATGTTGGTGTGATTTAGAAGAAGAGGATTCATTTCTAATATTTGATCAGGCAATTTTTGTTTCAGTTTAGTTATATTAATGTCCAATTAAAAAGCAGCACTAGGGTTATTATGAGACTGAAACTATAATTTTGAACCACGGTCATATGGCAAGGACGGCACCTGAGCTCGCACACCTTCTCCAAACTTCCATATCACACCTGTGGGAGGATGTTTGGGCCCGACGAATTTAAGGCGCACCAGACCCGCTTACACGACGGTTCTTCATTGGAATTGGGTCTCGAATCGGAAACCCTACCAACAGGCAACCGAGTCCCTTTATTTGCTCTGACAACGAAAACAGTTGGTGAAAAAAATGTAGATCGTCATGGATTTTACATGAAATGACTCCCCTACACCAACTGATAAATTAGAAGCCTTATAATACATATCAGGTTGAGCATGTCACCTTCAGAACTGTACCAAGAAATGACTGAAGAATCAGGATATTTTCAAAGAGGCATAAATTAATAAAATTAAAAGTTTAATAAATTGTGCAATAAGAAGATAATATCATGCTGTTCTTGACTTTTTTATAGAAGTAATCACAGTACTATGTCTATGTCTTTAATATACTTGGCAACTTTTTAAAGAGTTAATGTTTCATTTGATACTTAAATTGGTGACTATTTACAATTAGGCATTCGATTATCATTATTTCTTTTGCTGTGTTTAATATAATTTTCGAATTAGCTATGTTCTAAAACTTACGCGATTGTGGCAATGAACTCATTTTAAGATAGCTTTTAGACATTTTAGCTTTCACCACAGGTAGACACTATTTTCGCGACTCTTGCTTTTTCGTTCAAATGTTATTTCCATATATAAGACGCACGCGTATACTTTGCATATTCTTATCAATACTTGATTCTTAAAATCACATTCTACGTTCACATAGAGATATTATGATAATATAAAAATTCAAGTAATATTTTTTATTATTATATTCAACCAACTATTTTGCGTCCTGGTATAGGGGTAGCGTGTATTCCACGTGATCTGGCTGTTCCGGGCTCGAGTCTCGGTTCGGGTACGATTGTTTTTCTGTGTTCTATCTGTATGTGGTATGAATGGGCCCCCCCTCGGTGAAAAGAGGTTGTGCAGACGAATATAGAGCATGAAGTATTCAGGTCGTACTCTTGGCCCTAGTTGGTGCTACTGAACAAACAAGAGACGCTCACTTCGGCTTAAATCGCTGAGAGTTTTCTGTCAGCGGGTTTGTTAAGAACCATAATAATAATAACAAGCCAACTATATTTGTCAGAATGTCATTCTAAATTGAGATAGTTACACTTAGAAATTCTGTAGAGCGCTTTAATATAAAATTAAATAAAAGTCACTTCTCTTAATTTAAAACTATTTTTTCACCGATTTTATTTATACTTGTTTAGGGTAAATACGATGTGATTTGCCGACATATCTAATACTTATAGTGACGTAGACTCAGAACAAAACATTCTGAAGGAAATGCATTTAATTAACATGCTTGGTTTTATGCAAAAAAGAATGCGGAGCCCAAAAAGAATTTATCGATTCCCTAAAACTTTTCGAAAAATTTGTTATTTAATTAAACGATTCCGGAGAATCTTTTGGCGAAATTGGATAAAGTGTGGACAAACAAATTACTTTTTCTTATTTTGTTTTCCGTTTCGAAATAAAATTAAACTATCCCAGAATGGAATAATTATTTGAAGGATGATGTCTTTGAAAAAGCATTTTGTTTGGAATCAGTTTCGTAGCTTTCTTTTTGGATATATCTGAATAAAAAATAATGATCATGATAAATTAAATGACAAAATAATTTAGAGAATCAGCATTGTATAGCAACATGAAGTTTCTTTTTTTGGGAATGAAATTTTAGCTAACAGTTTTTGCTCATGGAACATTTATATAAACAAGGGGGACTCATGTATTATTATCATGGGCTTAATGTAATCCTTTTTTTAGACGTCGTAGTACCTTTTCTGTACAACTTAAATTTTGCTTAGTTATTTTAATCCAGTTAATTTTGAATAATAATTTATAAAAATTAAGATTTCTCGTAATAAGGTTTTTATCAGAGTAAAAAAAAAACAATGTAAATAATTATTAAATTTCAATTAATTTTAATTAAAAATAAACCAAAATAAACATTTGGGATTATTTTTCTTGTATTTCTCTTTTTTACAAATATTTACGTAATTGCAGCCGAATAAAAAAATTATGAAACTGTTATGCTAAAAATAAATACTTGTATAGGGATACTGTTATCACAGTTATTTCCGAAAAATTTAATGGTATAATATTTTGGAATTGACTTTTATTTTTCAATAATTATCCTTTATCGTCAAATTTCAAACTCTAGAACATATTTTCTGCAATAGAAAAAAATTCAGTTCTACCGTAAAGGGAAGAAAAGCGGACACAACATTACAACAAAATTTTTGTCACTTTACAAATTGTTGAGCAGACTGAATGCGATTAGCAAATGTTCATGCGCAGTCTAGAAATCAGAATTTCTGAGAGGTAATCTGAGTGCTAAAGGAAAGATTTTCATGAATATATAAATCGGAAGAAAAATTGTTGAAATTATTGAATATATTTACTCACGAATTGTTGCAGAATGCAATTATCATATAGTATCAAAATCACTGCAGATCGACACAATGTATATACATGATACATCTTTGCATGTGAAATATTTTGTACGGACCAATTTTTGATTAATATTCCATAAAAAAAGATATAAATTTTTATTTGTGGTCTAAAGATAAATTTTAACTATTTTCCCTGAATTTACTTTCAATTCATTTCTTAAATACTTATTAGAAATAGTTTGCCTAGACGGAAATGTTTGGAGAACTAAGAAAGATGGAAAATGTACTTGATAAAATGTCTCAATTAGATCCATTGGATTCAAAATTGATTTGTCTATAAATAAAATTCTTTTCAGGACCTTCATACTGGTAAGAACCACTTCAGTAATTCGAATAAAATTATCAAGTTTTATATAAATAAATCGTAAGATATCAGGAGTAAAAATTTTAAGTTACTGTTTGAACACTATCAAATGTTATCTGCCTTATATTCTTATATTTTTATCTGATTATTTAAAAGCTTGCTAGGCTTTAAAATTGTCATTATTCATCTTTGGCAATCTACTTTAGTAAAAGTAAACTAATTAAATTTAACTAATTTACGAGGGGTGATCCGAAAAAAGCTTACAAGCAGCAGTATTTGGAAAGTAGAAATTGTGGATGGGAATATTGTTACTCAGAGTGGAGACAGATGATCCTAGTTGTCTCAGACCGGTCGTTCGAGCAGATAGTATTAGAACTGAGAACTGAGAAACAGCGATAGAAATGGCAAATAAGAGATTTTGAAGAGATTTCTGGAATATTCATGTTATGTAATGAAGGTTCATATGATTATGGAATAAAATCTTACACAAACAAAAAAGTGATTTTATTAATTTATATAAATCCGTATCAGTTAAAAGGCAGATTATTCATATTTTACCACAAATTACATAGAAAATCGAAACTGCTAGCTCAATATGTTTATGATAATAAGAAATTACAATATTAATTTCAATTTCTTCTATGATTTTTACGAAAAAAGGAATCAATTCAAAGCTTTGTTGATATGTCTTTTTAAAAAATCAAACCTTTCCATCCCATTTGCAGTTTTCAAGCATATATTTAGTTAAGTAGTGAATCTTTAAAACCAAATACAGGTAGTTCTAATAATTTATCCCGTGTAAATATTCCACATAGAAACCTTTATTTTTTTATTTAGAAGCTGTTAAAAAAATGGCTCTAAATGTCTATATTTTTAAAAGCAGTTTTCTTTAATAAATGCTGAAGGCATGCTTTTGATTTAAATCTTAAGAATAGTTTCACGAAAGATTTTATAAAATCATTTCTCAAGGGATTTCTTCAAGGATTCAAACTTTGTTTATGAATAAATTGAAGTTTTCTAAATTCAGCAGTTAATCCTTGAAATATGAAATAGAATTCTTGTATTATTGAAAACAAGATTGAATTAAATAGCGTGAGTTTCCATATATAGAAAAAATATCGATGGAAAAACCTTCCTTAGCTTACAATGAAATGCCAAATGTTAGATTTTTAAATTGGAACCATTGTTATGAAGCACTATCATATTGCAAGACTTTTTGCTACTTTAAACGATTCAATGTAAAAGAATTACGTCTTTCCATTTTTTTTTGTTCTCCCGAAAATAAAATTATTTATTAGAGTAGAGATATACTTTCAGAATAAGTAAATAATAAAAAAAAACTAATTTTTCTCAGTGAGCATAAAATGTTACTTTCAACTGATAGAATAGCAAACTGATATATCGATATCTTTGCATTGCGGAAAATATTCTATTCTTATTTTGCTTTTTCTTCCCCTCTATTTTTTTCCAAAAGAATCAAAACTACCTACTTAATAAAGAAAGAGCCAGAAAAAAGTTATTCGCTGTATTCTACGCTTTTTTTGTTTATGATTAAAAGGCTCCTCAGTTTCATATAATTTAAAAGCAATAATTATTTTTCTAAGAAATTTACAGAAGCAATTTTTGAATCCGTTAATATTTAAAAAAAGTATTTCTGAAATAAGTCAGACAAAAGCAGAAAAAAATTATTTCATTATGACTTTTTAATTCATTTATGGCAGTCAGAATTTTGCAAATAAATTTTACAATTTAATTTGCATACGCTAAAATCGCTTTTATTTAACACTGTTATTTAACTTGTTTCATGTTTGTAAAGATGAAATTTTGTCACAGTTATTTTTTATTCAATTATTGTAGTTGTAAAGTTTTGAAGTTTTATGTATTTGTTTATTCTGAACGATCATAAACAATTTTAATATTCAGAACTTTCTTCTTATATAAGGCTTTAATTAAATTTTTCTTATACACGCTTGACGGAATCTGTTAATAAATTTGAGAAAATTTGATTTTAAGAGACCACGAATTTTAAAACATTGAATTAAAAATTAAGGATTGGAAAGTATTAAATAATTTAAAAAAATCTGTAATTTAATATAATAATAAAAGAATGCTGGTAGAATTTGCTTTTATTAAATTCGTGTACTTGATGTGTATTAATTTTTGAATGAAGTCTAATAAGCTAGATGAAATAATTTAGAATAATTAAAAAATATTAATCAAATGCCTGTTTTTTTTTCTTAAATTAATTCATAGGAAGTTTCATTTGTTTTTTAAAATAAACCAGCATATCATGTTAAAATTGTTTTTTCATCTAAACATGTTCCTTAAACAAAACCATCAATAAATGGGATAAGTTAATCAAGAAACTGCATGTAATTTCTTTTAATCAAGTATTATACATTTCTAATTATTTTAATGCTTGCAATACTAAAAATACTTAGTTGAATCTCAGAAAGAATCTTTTAGAACAAATAAACCACATAATGCCAAGAGGAGATAATTTTTTATCTTGTGATTTATGAAAATGTTACTTTCATTCAATCTAAAAAAAATAATGTAATACTGCATCGAGGGTACAGGGTAGAATACCATGTTGTAGTTTTTGCTCTTTCTTACCTCGTTCTTTTGAGAAAAATCAAACTACTGAATTAAGAAGGATTGGAAAATTAAAGAAAGGAAAGATTTACTCGTTATTTTCTTTTTTTGGTTAAAGAGTTTATCTGTTTCCCGGTTCTTGTGGCAACAGTTATTTATTTAAGAGGATAGCAGAAGCAGTTTTTGATTTATGGAACAATTGATCGATAGTAACAAAAACGAATTTAAAGAAAAGCCATAATAGAATAATTGCTTTTTTTAATGTAATAAGAACTTCGCAGGATGAAATAAAAATACACATGATACAAATAGAAAATATTTTTGTACATGTTCAGCGGATAATTTCGCACATTTTCGCGATCCATCGTCTACTAGAATGAGCAGAATAAATTTCCCGCTTTTGTAATCGAATTAAATGGTGTAAGGGCTTTCATGCAAGTCACTTTTTGTTATTAGTTATATGATAGGATCAGAAAACAAATCAGGTCACTTTTGAGTCACTTTCTATTCTGTAAAGGTATAGTTATTTTGCCGTCCCGTTGTAAAGCAACACTAGCGTTGTTTTGAGATGGTCCTCGAACCTTTGAACTGTGGTCAGATGACGAGGACGACTCTATTCTGTATAGAAATAGTGTTTGGGGTGGGGGAGTTAAGGAAATATTAAGAGAATTGCTTATGCTAATTTCATTAAGTCAACTCGGTAGGGATTACATTTTCATTTTGGGTAAAGCACGCACTTTTTTTTAATAATTAGCTTGAGAAATCATTATAAAGACTGCATTTCAGTTTGAGAAAAGTGCGTAAGCTTTTGACAACTAGTGAGAAAAATCCCTGAGAGGGTTGCATTTCAGTTCAGAATAAGAATACATCCTTTTGTGTTTCTTTCAAAAGATTTCACACCAACAAAACGATAAGCATCAATATTTCTTTCATATACTTTTAATTACTTCTCTATTCTATATAACTATTCCATAAGCTTAAAAGTTTTATTAATTTTAGTTTATTAACTCTATCTCAATGGACGTCTATGGCTTAAAATTTTTAACGCTACCGACGAGATATCTCGTATTTCAGATACTACACCAATAACATGTGTATGGGCTAAATTTGCCCCTTATGCCAATTCAGACAGGTTGATAAATATGTATTAGAATTTTCAACCTATCTGAACTGCGCAAGAGATGATTTTTAGCCGCCAGAAACATGTAACTGGAAGCATCTGAAAGATGACATATCTCGTCATTAGCGTTGAAAATGTCAAGCATAAAAACACTATATTACAATCATTCTTAAAAACAATATTGATTCCCATGGCGATTGTGTAAATAATATTAATCCAAAATTAGAAGCTCAACATTATTTGGGTGCATGTTGCTTCCAAACAGATTGACATTTATGATAGATTGCTCTAGTCCAAACCCTATATTGTAGATTTTTCTTCGTTGAAAAACGCAATAAAACAATTTAGCAAATAAGTCTAGGAACATTCGAAATTTGATAATGATTTGAAAAAAGTCACTGACAAAATAACTATGCATTATTAGCTTCCCCATTTTTGATCGGATTTGCAACTTTCCACCATTAAACATCTGCTTAAGAATTTCAATCATGTTCTATTTTTGTGTTTGTTGCTTATACAGAAAATTTAATTACATATGTGCTAAATAACTAAATCAGCACTTGAAAAGAGGAAATAAGCGCACAAAAATCGAAACTCAATTTTATAAAACTTCATTATTAGCTATAAATAAGTAACGAATACCATTGAGTAAATACTGATATTTAGATTTGACATAATATTTAAGTTAAAAACTATAAATAAAATAAACATTAAATAATTTTTTATTCCCCAGATTAACTCCTTAGGCTGTGTAATTCTTTAAAATCACTATTTAGATGCGATGTTTGCAAATAAATTCAAATAGTTGTCAAGGAAAGTGAACCGTTACTATATGATACACTATAACAATATAATGAAATAAAAATTAATAATAAAAATAAACACTCTAAATTGCGAAAAACGTGGCACGCAACAGAAAAGGGAATAAATGATAAACCTAAGAAATCGCAAGATACGCAGCTGGAGGGTTAAATCATTTTTAGAATCGTTTCCGGTCTTTAAATTATTCATTTGTTGAGACTTGCTTCATGAAATTCATACATATTGCTAACATGTATGCACAGCATATTGCCCTGAGATCATATGTAGTGAATGCATTTTATTCGCAATTCATTTTATCCACATTAGGGACCACTATATAAATCAATATCAGAGTTTAATTCATGCTGCTGAAAGCCTCAAACTAAAATGAGTTCCTTAAAAATGTGAATCTTAAAATAAAATGAGATTTATCAGAGACAATGTTAAAGAATGTAATATTCAAAGATTACAACTCTGAATAAGATAGCATTCAATTGCCCAAAGCTTCCTTTTATGGAAAGGAAATTAAATAAAAAATTTAACGATTCTGAATCAAACCTCAACAAAGGAACAATTCAATACAAATTTTATTTCCGCACTTTTCTAGAATATTTTTTACCATTTTGAATACCAAAGAGATTGCTTGGTTACATTTTCAGCGTCGAAACTTTTTTTTGTCTTGAAACTACTCTCTATTGTAAATTCTAATCATATTTTATTTCTCTGCCCTAACGCAACTATTCCTTTAAATTCTAAACAAATTTTATAAAAATTTGATCTAGTCAAATATTTAGTCACCAATTTATGAAAGTAGTACTTTTAAATTTGTATATTTGGCTAGATAATAAAAATATTCAAAAGCAGTTTGATGATGCATTGTCAAGTCGCATCTCACGACTATAGTAAAAAATATTTATCTTAAGAATTGTATATCCTAGATAGTATGAAAACACAATTCTGTATGCAAAACAAGTTAAAAATTGAACTCCGTGATTAATCTTTCACGTATGGTCTGATTTTGAAGACGAAGAATGGATCGTGAAAAAGTGTCTTTCACTGAAACAACAAGTGGAAATCAACAAAAGATGAAAGCATTATAATTTAGAAAGGAGAATTCGTTTTATTCCAAGTATTTTGACATCCATTGTTGCTGTGATGTATCGTAACGAGGATTCTTCAAGGTTGAAAACAGTTTCATTGTTAAGAAATGTCTATTTGTTCTTAAAGACCGCGATTTAGCAGAAAAAATGATAACATTTGGAGACTAAATTCCAAAAGAGACAGATATTTTCAGAATTCTGGATTTATTTTTGCATAATTGTGTAAATGTTTCTACAATTAATCTTTATGCTAAATGATGAAGAGTTATTTTTTATAATATCAAAACTGCTTTGTTACTTTAAAGCCAGAAGATAAATAATTTTGAGATGAGTATCGATTTCTTTTAAAACAGCTTCATTCTTGTTTGAGAAGAAAGGAATAAAAATAATTAAACATTTTAAGTTTTTACAATCATTGATAAGTTATTTATGTTTGACTAACGTTCCAAGTTTTAGTTATTTGCCTTTTACTGGGAAAAGATCTCGCCATTTCTACATTAAGATGATGGTCACACAAAAAGTAAACATGCGCATATAGTCGCTCATAATAAGAATTTAAAAGATTTTTACCTTTTATTTCCATATAAAGTATAAAGAAACCCGACAATATGATTTTAATAAACTCCACGTTTTAAATCTTTCTGATCTCCCACCCCAAAACCCCACCACATTTTTAGAAAATATTCTTTTCTGAATGTATAAGAAAATATTAAAAAATGATGAATAAAATGTAATATATGATCTTAAAAACTGAAACTGCAAATCTGCATCAAAATAATGGGTTTGATTTAGTACTGAATTTAAAATTAACTGTTTAGTGTGGGTATGTGAAAAAATGCAATGAGGTTGATGACTATTTTCACATAATGACCTTGACACAACAATTGCCGATTTATATAAAAATTAATCAAAACATTACAATTATTTCGATAGCACATAAAGATAGTCCAAAAGTGGTAATAAAAATATGCAAAGGGAGAAGATTCTAGAATCTTTTATTTGAAGATCTATTGTTAAGTTATTAAGATGCTTTTCGTAATTTACTTGAATTCACGCAATTAAAAAATAATTGTAGTTAGCAAGCTTCGCTATCTCGCATATAGCTTATCATTCAATCCTGCTTTAATCAGATGCACCCTTTACTACTGCTGATATACAAGTAAATTGTTGTAGTATCCAAAAAATAGGTGATCTACTTAGAGCGATTATTCAAATCACAAGCGAGACAACGAACGCATTAAAACCTACTGACAACTGTACTGTAATGCTATAGTTAAAAATATTAAATATATACTATTATTAATTATTATTGAAAGTATTATTATTAATATTAATTGAGTACTAACTCATAAGTCCCCAAGATTCTCATGAGTATCAAATAAGTACACGTACTACATTTTATAATAGCTTCTTATGTAGGTTTCTTTGGACACCACTGCAGTAAACATTTATTTACCTGCTACTGATGTGAGGATTTCTATATTTTTCTATTTTTTGATACACCATGTATGAGTATAAAAGAATGGGCAATAATATTCCTCAAATAAAACTTATATGATTATTAGGATAATTGATTGTTGCAGTATTTGTCTCTGGGATATTCGACTATTCCACTCTTCTCGAAAATAACAGAAGTCCCCACCACCGGGTTCCTAACCGATTATTTGAAAAATTTTAAATACCCTCTTTTTGAATTTCGAGTTAATAAATATCTTCAACTTTGATCACCATTTTAATACTAATCCCTAAAATCCTAATATAAATAAATATTTTGAAGAAAACATTTTCATATGAATATCCGACACATTGCATAAGAGACATAAAGAGAATATTTCCCAACTACATACCTACATTTTCGGTCTTCCCATTATATAGATTCTTTTAAAACAGGTGACCAAATTGAAAAGTTGATTTTTGCCGAGAAGGAATTTTGATGCAAAGTATATAAAAAATATTTGTTGAAAAGATGCGTTTTCTTTATAAGATAGGATTTATTATACACTTTATTTAATTTTTAATACAACTGATTAATTTTTGAAATTTTATGATTTAATTTAAGCATATGAAATATGTAATTTTGATCAATCTTTAGGGAAAGTAATGCTGATTAAAAGTGACAGAATTAATTTTTTTGAACCCACTGATGACAGATCTGATTGGCAACTGATTCAATAAATACTATAATAAATTCAATGCTCAGAAATAGTTCTTGCCAACAGCTCTTGATTCAAGTATCTTCATGCATTTGATTTCATGATTCATATTCATAAGTATGCTTTTTGAAAAACAATACAATACAATTAAATTTCATTTAATATTTATTTAGTCAAAACATTCTTCGTTATACATATTTTTAGTATCTTGAATTCGAAAATTATCAAACTGTTATTTCACTAATAACCATTACTCTTGTAACAATGCGAGTTATAATATAAATCGAAAGGAAAATCAAACATTTAAATTTTATATCTAAGAAAGAGAGTACATACCTGGGTGAACAACAGTACATTCTTTTTAAAAATGACATTTATTTTCTACCGATTTAAATAAATGCCCAAAAAATTCATATAAAATTATCACATCAATCTAAATAACAAGATATACCGCAGCAGCCATCTTTAAAAGTAATCTTTCAACATCTATAGGTTATCGATATGGTAAAAAAAAAAATCGATAGTAAATTTTTCGGAACTATCGATAGTTTTCAGAAACTCGATATCATCCATGCTTGAGGATTTTGATCCTTTTAGCACTAAAAAAATAATTACATGCTACCTATTTCGATGAAAAGTTTTTAATATATAAAATACCAATGTGTCTTATTATTCTGATTCAATCAATAACGAAATAGACATTTAAAATGGTTAAAATATAGTAAAACCCTGAAATCAGCAGCAATGAAATACTTTACTCACAATGAGAAACTATCAATAAAAAAGGCAACCCTGATGAAATTCAATTAAAAATGATTCCTGAACCAAATTATTAAAAGATACATTGTATCAAGAGAGTACTAATGGCATTACATCTAGAAAACAAATGAATTTAACAAAATTAAAGATAAATATTTTTAAATGTAAAAAAAGCAACAAAAGAAATAAATGATGAATCCGACCTGAAGACTTTGAGTCCAAAGAATTCGAAGCTTTGGAGATAATAATTGAAGAGTGATTCTTATTTCCAAAACTTCAATTTGTTGACATTTTTGGGTCACAAGGAGTTAATATTTTGAACAAAAGTCAGATCTCTCACAGAAACAATCCCTGCCTGAGTGTGATCCTTGAAAATGTCTTCAGGCAGGATTCATCATTTCTTTCTTTTTGATTCTTTTTTACATTTAAATTTAATATTTATCTCTAATTTGGTTTATCCAAAATGGTAACCATTTCCTTGCTAATACAGATTAAATATAACAATGTGTCTTTCTTAGATTCAAATATTTTTAAGTCCAGGGAAGAAAAAGTATGTTAGTAGTCAAAGAATTGAAACATTTGATATTCATTATATAAAGACCATTTATATTACAAAATTCTAACAATGGGCAACGAAAATCGATTCATAACATGTACAGCATATTTATTTATTATTATATTATCCAACTACACCTTATCTTTCAAAACATTATGAATTTATAAATGAAACTTAAACAAGCATATCTAGTGTAATTAACAACAGAGTCAAAATATTGTCTCGGTTATTTATTGACATATGATTTTCGTATTTATTTTGTAGTAATTTGAATAATTTCAGTAGTATTCCAAGCTTGAATGCAAGTTTATCATCAATAGTCCCGTTTAAAGGAAACATTCTTACGGAAATTTAATGAGCAGCTTCCAGACACAGTAAAAGTCAAAGTCATCTATTTATTTCAAAGTAGAAAAAGATAGAGGGAGGAAAACAAAATCCTTCGGCTGAAAAGACTGCTTTGACTGTTCAGACATGAAGATATGATAAAGAAAATCTCCCGACTCTATATTTTCAGACTAATGGTAGTTTAGATTTCAGAAAAACACTCAAGGTTTCGATAATGGCCAAATTTTTGTTTCTGAAGCAATCGAGCAAGGATTTTTATCCCATTGGAGAGAGATTAGAAGGGACTGAGTGTTTAGCAAAAAACTGTGGAGTGATTGAATAAGGGTGTCGACTTTCTATTTTTTTCTCTTTTGATTTCCACAAGTGTATATCGACTTGTGTATAAGAAGTGTTGGGAAGTTTTTATTTTTTATTTTGCCCCATAAGAAGTGTTTTTTTATTTATTTATTCTAATGCGTTTGATCTCGATAGCACAGTATATTTTATAAAATAAAAGAAACTAAGATATTAAATCTTATTATGCTTAACCAAGGAATAAGAAATTAAGAAAGTAAAATGAAAATATCATTTAGAAACTTAAAAGAAGACTTGAATAAGTTAATTATAGATTTTTAATCGTGTCCTTAAAATATCACATTTTTCCCACTTTAGTATAAATATAAAATATCTAGGATAGCTAGTTTGAAAATTACTTTTTTTTTCTGTTAGATCACTCGGTATCAGCGTTATATGTGAGCTATGAGATACGAGACCTTGCTATGAGACATCTAAGTTGCCTAACACTAATGCAAACAAAAACAGTCAGCTTCGTTTCACTAAGTATTTGTATCTATTAGAAAAAAAAATGCACCCAATTAAAACATTCATCATGAGAATAATAAATGGCTTATTGAAACAACGTAGATTCTTGTTAAAAGTTTTTGTTCCTTTTTTCCCCATTGTAATTAACTCGTTTTCTGCTATGATTCAAACCTGATCCGGACCATCTTTTGAATAAGCTCATGTCTTTTGTTTCTCTCTCTGAACTGTATTAAATAATTCATCATATAATAAGAAATCTAATACTATAATACGAGGAATGGTTGCCAAGTCGAAAATCGCCCCAGAATTAATAAACTCCGGTAAACTTGGGTGTCTGGGGTTTTTGGCCAGGAGGAATCGATTGGCGCCGGTTTTGAAGCGCTACAGTCGAGCAGTTTGGAGTTACAGATAGGATATTTTCAAACTTTATTAGTTCGCCATAATGGCTACTTAAATTTTCAAGCGGTAACGTGCTGCCTTCTATAGCCAATATGGCGAACTAATAAAGTTTTATGTTTATGCTGTTATAGGTTTATAATATGTTTCTTATGTATGTATATATGTTTGGTTTTTCTAAATAAATTTGTCAAAAATATTGAACTTCAACACACTTCAATCTTTACCTTTACTTTACCTTTGTATAGAATAGTTCCCTTTCCAAACTCTAACTTTGTTTAGAATAGTTTACAATGGTGCACTTTAACCGGTTATCTTTTCACCAATGGTTTCACAAATTTTCTTATGGCATGTATTGTTTTGATAAATCACAATTGAAAATTTAAATCTTCGAGTTAGCTTCGATACCTGTTTTCTCCGAGCGGAGCTCGGTCACCCGCTGGTAAGTATATTCAAGTGATTCTTGCTGGAGCTAACGTTTCCAACTTCAACCAACAAATTAAGGGTGGTTTACGTATGAAAGTAATATTTTTAAACGGAGATTCTAGTAAAGCAAAAAGGAGAAAGTTCCTTTTTTAAAGTCATTTGATCAGCATAAAAGGTTTGCAATTCCGAAATCACACTTTAAAACTACTCATATGTAGTTTTCACACTGAAATAGGTTAAGCCAGTAAAATTACCAGCTTTTTTGTTTGAAAACAGAAAGAATAGTTCATTGTGACTATCTCCTGCTTAACTATCTTGCGAAATATTTAGAAAATTACCAATTAACTTTTTTTTTTCTCTAAAAGGAAAAGATGCCTTCTTATTTTTTATTGTATTTTTATATATATAAAAATATATATATATATATATATATATATATATATATATATATATATATATATATTTCATACGAAATATTCAATATAATTCTGTTGTTAGATCTGTTTCGATTCAACGCAGTATATAAATTACACTTTATAGGTTTCACGAGTATGATATTTTGAATACGATAGAAACCGATTCATATTTCTATGAAAAGAAAAACAGTGTTAGCGTATAGCCAGGATTTCTTTATCAGTATAGCTTCTATATTTTTTCCTCATACACTATGTTGGGAATGCGATATATTTATGTGGGAAAGAATTTCATATAATCTGAATTTTGTCACTGGCATGATACATGCCAATCTACAAAATGCAATTTCTTCAAGTCTTGCGGGATAGTGTTTTCTTTAAGAAAATGATTCATCAGGAGTACTGATTTACAAAATAAAATGGCAGCTAGTGAGTAAAACAAGATAAATTGTTAGCAAGGACATTGGTATATTATTTTCTAGTTTATGATTTGTAGAAGGATTGAGTTGTACATTGTTTAAGGAATAAATAAATGAACTATGAGGAAATTTCTCTTCTATTCAACAAAAATTGATTAATATTGCACTTCAAGAAGGGAAATATCTTCAAGTTGTAAGCATTACTATGGTGAATTATCCTACATGCATAACGATGTGAGCCAACTCTTTCTAACTAAAATACTTCATTCTTGTAAATTTTTTGAATTTGAAGCATCTTTTTATGATTCTGAATATTTATGATGTTGTTTCTTACGGCTCTTTTCATAGACAAGTCCACTGCCGAAGTTAGTGATTTTAAGTCAATAATGCGTCTCTTGTTTCAATAGCATCATCTAGGGCCAAGGGTACGTCTTAGCTACTCATGTATTTTATTCGCTTGTACAACCCCTTTTTAAAAGGAGGGGGTGCATTCACACACCTGACAGATAGAGCACAGATGAAGAACAACCATGCCCGAACTGGGACTCGAACCCGGGAAGATCAGATCAATGGGAAGACGCATGACCCCTATGCCAGGACGCCGGCATCTAAACTTGTTATTTCGTCTGAAGAGCATTTTTCTAAGAAATCCTTAGAAATTTAAGATTGAAGTACGGAAAATGGAGAATAACGCACATTCTTATTTCTGTCGAGGCGAGAGGGCCTTCATTGACGTAATTTGTTGAAGTCAACGTTAAAAGAAAAATCACAGACTGTCTACTCCGAACCGTTCTAAGGTGCACGTACAAACTTGAAGGACTTGAGTGCCTCAACAGCAATTCTGGAAAAAGCTGAGTTTGATGGCCACGGTACAATCTTTGCCTTAGAAAGTACGTCCCGTCATGGATGGGAGGAGCCAGACCCCCACATTTTCATGTACTCACCAGGGAGCCGACAGAAAACAACTATACCGGAAGCTTCCCAAACAAGTTTTCCAAATTTCTTTGTAAATAATTCAGTTGTCTAGAAAATGATTATTTTTCCTGACTAACATTTTAATTCGCAGATGTCCTGGCATAGGGGTAGCGTGTCTTCCCCGTGACCTGGGCGTCCCGGTTCGGGTACGGTTGTAATTCTGTGTTCTATCTTTGAGTAGTGTGAATGTCCCCTCCCCTGTAAAAAGAGGTTGTGCAAGCGAATGTGAAGCATGAAGCAGCTAAATCGTACTCTTAGCCCTAGTTGGCGCTACTAAAAAACAGGGGGCGCTAATTTTGGCTTAAACCACTGACAGCTTTCTGTCAGAGGACTTGTAAAGTGCCATATGTAACAACAGCAGCATTTAAATTCAAATAACTCATAAGTCAGCAAACTTGCTGTTAGTTACTAAATCAAAGGCTGTTCTTTCAAAGATGAAAAAGCAAATATTTAATCCTATTTCAAAATAACACGATAGCTCCTGAGAAAAGGAAATTAATTCTACAAGCGAAATCTATTCCTATGAGTTTATTCAAATATTGTTTTAACAAGATTAGGAGGTGGTCTTCTGATCCTCATTAAAGTCGACATGTGATAAACAAACTTAAAATATCTTTGAAGGATGCATTTTGAAAAGAATGTGAGAAAATTTCACACATTTGCTGAAAAAGATTCATACAAAAGGTTTGAAAAATTGCTCGTTAGAGCATCTAAAATTCACTGAAAAGTCTGAAATTGAGAAGAATTTGTTTTCTGGAAATAAGTTACTTACTCAGTTAAAATTTTCAATTAGAATTAAACTCTTTTAATTAATTTCCGTGTGATTGCTACAGTAGTCAAAAGAGTCGTTCTTCGTTTCCTTTAAGAAATGAATCGAACATTGGAAAGAGAAAATGTAGTAAGCGTAAATTGAAAATTCAAAAGGAGAGCGAAAAATCAGTTTTTAGCCAGTTTTGATACTTGCATTTTCCATGTCAGTGATATTTTCTTCGTTCCCTCGGGCAGTCCTAAATGTATTTACTACCTTCTCCAGGTCAAATATCTAGTATTTTGATAATTAGTTATATATATTTACAAAGTTCCTTTGTTGTACATTTCTAACATTTTCCAAATTGAAATACCTTGATATTTACTAAGTTTCGATTGGAATTTATTTTAACTTTTAGTTTGGCAAATAAATCCTTTTTCTATTTCCAAATTTTAACTCTTTTGAATTAATTTGCTTAGTGAAGGTTTGCTTTGTGCTACCGTGAATGATAGATTTCATTATTGAGCTAATTTCAAAAGGTCTAATTTGTATTAATTTCGTTTATTATTCCCCTTTCTTGATTTATATATGATAAAAAATAAACTTTTATATTCCTAAAAACATACTATTTATATCTGAAAAAAATCTTAACGATTTATTTCCAATAAACGCTTTTTTCCTACCTGAGAAAACTCCAATAAATTAACTATCAGTAAAAAGTTTTCATACTTACCATTAAAGGAAAAATGATGATCAGACATAATGCGAAGGGTTTTAGAAAAGTTCAAATACTTAATAAGAATTTTTTTGCGAGAAAGATATTTAATTATTCTATGTCAGCTTAGAAAACATAGAATTAATAAATAAATATGTAAGAGGTAATAAATACTTAAGTAAAATTAAATTTTACATCGCCAATGCAGTTATTCCAAGATTACAGGAAAGCTTTGAAACGTATCGTACCAATTAAAATTTGAATTGGGAGGAAGAAAGAAGTGAAATCATTGAGCAATGTAAATTTTAGTTATATTAATATATTGTCTGAAGGCAGCACAAGCTCCATTTGGGGAAGCACCTCACACTTTTAAATCCCAGTTAGATGAAGAGGTCGACACTTGAGCTAGTACCCTCTTTCTAAATTTCTGCACCTCACAAATTGGAAGAGGCCTGATCCCCAGTGATAGATTTGATTGCGCCAGAATACAGTAAACAGAATATTTGAAAATTGCATGCTACGAACAACTAAATTAACCATATGGCTGTAACGCTACTAAATTAATTCAATAGGCAAATATATTTGGCGAAAACATTATGTAACATTTATTCAGCATCTGCTTCAATATTAAAACCGTTCAGAGATGGAAAGGAAAAATCACATATATGATAGATAGTCTTTCGAAAATATTCAAGCCAACTTGCATCTGTTTTTAATTTCTTCAAATGACAACAAAAGGTTCTAAAATTTGATCTCAAATCATTAGCCTCTGGCATTCTATCATTAATTGTATAATAAAGGAATTCCTTTATAATACATATGAATTAAGAATTAAAGGAGATACGAAGTCTAAAGGCAATTTTCATTTGTTCACTTGAATGGCAGTTAACTTTACAAATATATTCTTAAATTTATTTGGATAAAATATTCTTCAGATTTGAGAATCAAATTAAATGCTTCCATATTAAAAATTCTTTTACATAAACCTCTATTAGGTAGCAAAAGGGGTAGACCCAAAATGAGATAAATGGAGTCAATGGAGACAGAATTCCTGGGTATTCAGGAAAGAAAGTGACCCACAAGTGTCAAATTTATTGAGCATTTAGATGGTAAAAGTGCATGATAGTAGATATTAATTTTAGTTTATAATTGAAATATTTTATTTAAATAAGTCAATAAAAATGAAAAAAGTCCTTTTTTGCTAACCACAGCATTATACGGTTAAGAGTGACATAATTTTTTTTTTTTACCATTTCGTAAAGTTTAACGAGCCGAATTTCATCACAAATAATTATTTGAAGAATATTGCAGTTTAAAGACGCTTTGGAATTTAAAATCTCAAAATTAGATGAAAACGAATTTTCAAAAAATAATATAAAACATCTTTTTTATAATGAAATAACTCTCATTATCAAAACTTGACATTAATTTTGTGATAAAACATTGCATAATAGACTGAATAATCTAAAGCTCTCATGGGTTCTTAACTTGATTTTGGAAATTACCTTCATCTGATATGAACAAAGTCATCCAATTATTTCATTTAGATTATCCGTCCCTTAAAGAGATAAGTATTCACCAGTTAACTAAGAGTCTCTCATTGTCTGTACATAAGGTTCAAGAGTTGTAACAGGGAAAAACTAAATCAAAATTATCTTTATTAAGAATTAATCTGTACTTAATTTAAATCGGAAAGCCTGTTAATGGTCCATAATTAAGTTATTGTTAATCTAGTATATAAAGACATATCTACCAGATCTTCTATAAGAGTGCACAATCGGTAAATATAATTATTCGTCACTACTTGTATAGATATGCATAGTTAGATATGGTCTCGCCTTTTTTATCTGTTTTATTATCGTTATAGAAATATCAGTTTCAGTTTGGGTGTCTAGTATTTTTTTATGTTTTCATTGATTTATTTATTGGTGCGTAAATAAAGCTAAACATGAGTAAGAATTAGCTATGTTACCAGTAGTTTTACTTTCATTTATATATTTTTAATGCTGAATTGAAGTAAAAGTAAACGAAATTAAGTCTGCAATTTTTATTTATATTCAAACTGATCTCTGTGATTAGTTTCGATTTAAGTGTTTGTGAACTTTTTATATATTTGGAAGATCCCATTGTAAGAAAACAAAACCTTTAATAATATCATGTGTCTGATCTAAAATGCACGATAAATATTATTTTTTTTATTTCTTAAAAGCTCTGTATTGTACACACTTAGCATTACAGAAAAAAATTCAACTTTTAACATTAAACTGAAATTATTATTTTTAAAAGTTTTAATTCAAAATAAATTTCTGATTCATCTAAAATATGTAAGTAATTTTAAAATTAATCTAGAATTAAGTTTAATATTGAAAACAAATCTGAAGCAACTATATTTTTGTAGTTTGGAAATTATTAATTGATGCGTTGGTAGAATCAATCTTAAAATTAATTGATAATCACACAACAAAATTGGGAGATACGCTTCAAACAGGCTTCTTATTAGTTCGAAAAGAGAAAGAGGAACAAACAAATCAAACAATATTTACTGGATAGTTTTCTATATTACCGTTTTTCACTATTACATTGATTTACGGTTAAATTTTGATCAGTAAACTTGCTTTCAGTTTTCATTTATGTCTATATTAGATGTTTATTTATATCTTTCTTTGGTATACTTGTGCAGCAATATCTTTTAGGAAGGGCTTCCGGTTTGGAGATTCGTGGGCTCGAGACCCTTTCCACCTGCCGTGTTTGAAAATCAGTATTATATTAAAACATCAGTAACAAATGTTCTCCATATGTTATAGCCCTAGAAGTCTGGCTAAGAAATTGATGGTTTGGGCATAGTTGTTTAGTTGTATTAAAAATTATGAGGTTCCTTCAATAATGAATCTTATTTAACGACATAAAAGAGTAGTTAATTTAATATATTATGTATATTTGCAACACTGCGAATTACTTGTCATAATGACGAGCATTTTACATCAGTAAATTAAAGTAAAAAAATATGTTAGTATACATCTCAGGAAGTGAAAAGTATACACTTCGGATGTACTGCTGGTCTTCTTTAATATACAAAATACTGAAGAATATGCAATTTCTGAAAAGAATAATTATGCAAAACAACAGCAATAAGCTGTTTTCATTTCCATTTATGGGCCCAAGTATTTGGTACTTTTTTAAAAATAAGATTCACGTTTAACTGTAATCAAATATTACTAATAGGGAAATCTGCTATATTTCAAAGCATAGAACAGATATTACTTGATTCTATAAGATAAAATCATTTTGGTCTGAATTCTATGCTTCAGATAATACAACTACTTTATAGTTTCTTTATGTAAGACAAAGTAATTAAAATTTTTGAAATAATGTTCATGTATTCCTGAGCATAAAAAAAAATTACAAGAATTTATTGAATTTTGAAAATTTTTACCTAAAAATATCCTATTTTAAATATCTCTTTATTTGAAATTCTCTTATTAGAAATATCCCAATCTTTGCAGAAATGAGTCATTCTTTAATTTAAAAAATACACTCTTAAATTTTAAGAATAAATAAAAACAATTCTAGGATGAAAGTATAAGCCGATAGGCTTTTCTACAAATTAAAATTGATTCAGTTAAAAGGACGAAAAATTTAATACTGTTTTCCATGCCATATTAGTATTCTAGCAGAAAAGAGAGATTTACAAATCCATAGCAATACACAATTGTGTGCGTCACCAAATAGATCTATTCCATATACATAAATCTTTTCCAATAAAGTTGTAAAAGGTCAATACAATCAGGTCAATACTCTGGTGTTGTCTAATCCATGGAATTCATAACACACTATCTTGAAATCAGATACTTCCATTAATTTTTGTATTATGGCAGTTAAAAGATTAATCTGACCAGACAAATGTCTTTTCATGTTAAATCAGTTGTATACAGTTGGGACGTCTGAAGTGACTCAACAAAAAATATATTCTTTTTCATGTTTATTTGAGCTCTAGTACCTATTTAACAGTAAACGGACCATTTTCTGATTTCATATGCAATTTCAAACACTTCTTCAAACTCTATCATTCATAATCATTTTATTCAAAAGAAAATTGTTCTTTGAGGAAGAAGACTTCTGTACTTTTTTTATCTATTGAATATTCACCCAGTTTTACTTAAAAAAAATCTTATCCTGCTTATAAACTTCCCCCCCCCCTTGCCAATCTTTTTTTTTTTCTGTAAATGAAAATTTTACATAATGGAATTGAGAATCAAATAAAAGAGTCTGACAAGTCTTAAAGTAATATATTGAATTTTTGAGGGACTCTTCAAAAAACTTTTTCCAGTTGGATCTCAGTTTAATACCAAGCATCCAACCATCCGTTCTTCTCATTATTGTTCAGAGTTCTTATATATCGTGGCATTAATTTGCGATAAAAAGACCGACTTTGGCTTAATAACTTTTCTGAAGCTCTTTTGTTGTGGTAATCATGAGCTGGGATGTTGACTTAATGAAGGTTTCAAGTATTTGTGAAATAAAAATTTTTAATACAAAAGAAAGTGCATTTCAGTGAAAATACCTGGCAATACACCATCACCTATATATGATGGTTTAAAAAACGTGAACATAGATTGAAGATTTTCTTTTATTTTCAAGAAAGAGCGTTTAAAAAATACCTATTTACAGGTTTTAAAAACAATAACATCCCATTTTAATGATGAAGTTAAAGCTATCTATTTGGTTGTTCGGAAAGTCATTTCGTTTTTTTTTGTCAAAATGAAAAGAAATTTTCGTTTAATGAATAAATTATTTATTAAATTATAAAATTGCCATTCTGGTCTAATACCTTTTGCCATATTTTTGGTAGTAACATGATTACACGCTCATAAAAGTTTTGGTCTTTGCTGTAAAAAAAACTGATCGAGGTGGTTTTTGGCCTTCTCATTTGAAGGAAAAATTTTGCAAATCAGTTCTGGTACTGATGTACTGTTAACACATCTTCTCCACACATATTGGCTAATTTATTTCTGGCTTGACAGCATTTTTACCTTTTATATAGCAAAAAAGAAAAAAATGACGAAAATGCTGTTTGTTACTCTCCATATTTAAAAGAGCACCATCCAAAAACTACTGCGAAGAATCAGCTGCACTTTTTCACACTCAAGCCTTGCTATATCAGCTCTTAAAACATAAAATGATTTTGCGGTTTAAGTATGAAATTGGGTGCGAAAAATACAATTAAATCCTCTGTCGGGAAAAAACGAAATTACTTTCCGAACAACCTAATACAATAGTACAAATATCCCTTATAAAACAGCTAAATTGAAATAAATTCAAAAAATTATAATTTTTAATATTATTTTGTTTTACTTTAAGTGTCCTTCAAAAAATATGAATCAAGGCTTTGTTATTAGCATTTTACATATTATGAGAGAGAAAAGAAGTTGCAATTTTGTACCTATGTTATTACCCATTGGGACACAATTTTGCGAGGATTTATTATTGATGAAAATGAGGATGTGATTTTTTTTATGAACAGTCACTTTCACTTTCGAATTTTTAACTTCATTTTAGTACATCCTGGGAGGCACGTAGGAATTTCCTGCACGCGTCGAATTTATGTAACAGAATTATAGGGATCTTTTAAAATAATTTTTAGTCAGCAATTTTTTTCCCTTCACTCGGAGCTTGGGAGCTGCTGATGAAAGCATTTTGACAGAGCTTTTTCTTGCATTAATAAATAGAAAAGGTGGAATGGGATCAGGAAACAAGGGAATGTTTTAGTATGAAGGTGATAGTTGCTGAATTGAGCTAAAAATTAGAAAATTAATTAAGTTTATATTAGATTTAAAAATATCATTAAACACACACACACACACGCGCACAC
>JAPMOQ010045994.1:6368513-6412890 GCA_026543055.1 Argiope trifasciata
ACACACACACACACACACACACACACACACACACACACACACACACAAACACACACACACACACACACACACACACTAGGCTTTAAGTGATTGTTCTGCTTATTATATACATATGAAGAATTTATACGAATTTATGGATGATTAACACATGAGAGAAAAAGGCTGAAGAGCAAAATGTTTCAGTTCTTGAAATGGTTATCTCAAACATTAAACAACGCGAGTGGCATTTACTAGAGCTACAATTATTATTCATTTACGTAATTTCAGTTGAATGTGAGTCAAACAGGCAAGCTAACTGGAAATTTGTGTAAGATGTGAAAATAATCAAATCCCTTTATCTAATTATAAGAGAATTTACAATCCTCATTTACATTCTTTTACAAATTTTGCAGCTTCACTCATTCAATTGCAAATACCTTTTTACACAATCAAAATTAAATCTATATATTCTTTTACAAAATGATGATATGATAACTAAGATTATCAATAAAACTCATTTCAACCCTTTCATTTAACCACGAGTAAGAAAGGAGTTTACAAAACCAGGGATTTTTATCAAGAGAAACATAGCAAATATATTAAGCAAATATTAGCTTCATGCAAACGTGTTGTGAATTGAAAAAGGCGTGGTTCATTTTCTCTGTCAAAATAAGGGATGAAATATGATCTTTATAAATTATTAATTCATTTTGTTTATTTTTAAAATCTATCAAAGATTGTTTTATACAAAATAATTTTTAAAGAAATTTTAATGTTTCGAAGCTTTTAAGTTGACAGAAAAAACTCTCTGCATCAATAAATTTCAAATAAAAGTCTGGTTGTCATTTTCCATATCTATAAATTCACAATTTTTATATGCTTTAGGTCGCACCAAATAAGGGGAATTCAGATCAACCAAATTTGATACATTTGAGAAAGAAAAAAAATCTAGGAATCAAGTTATGTATTTATCAGTATGTTTGAAAATATCTTAGGTTTAATTATATATGGATAGGGAAAATGTGGAATCAAATAATATTTTAAGAGTATTTTATTGATCTATTTAGAAAAACCAAAAGTAATTAATTTTAAAGTTAAGAGTTTTCGCCATTTTCTCATTATGAAAAGAAGTCTTCACTAAAAATAGATTAAAGTAATAAATTTTCAAAACAAATCTGCCCAGGGATAAAATTTAACTTCTTATTTTTTCACATTAAATTTTTTTTGTAAGAATGTTTGCTAAATTGATAGTACGGATCTCCTATTTCTATTTTTCGTTGTTTGTACAGTGAAAATGGTTCAGATGAGAAGTAGAAAAGATAACATTTAAGAGTAGGGAATAGTTGTTTCGAAAAGGAATTGACATTTGATAATTGCTAGCTTATAGAAATTTCTTTTCACTATTTTACGGCAAAAGAAAATATTTATTGATGGTTTCTTAATTTTAGAGTTTCGAAACCGATAAAAGTTATTTTGGAAAGAATTTGACTTTGACACATATAGACTTAAAGAAATTATATTTTTTAAAATTTTGTATTTTCTATATTTTTCTGAATCACATAGTAATATATTAATTAGTAATAAAGCATTGATACAAATATTTTTCATTGCTGATGATTAAAAATTGATTGACGAATTTGAAAATATTTACTTGAAAAATTTTCTGAAAACAAAAAATAGGATTTAAGACCATTTTTAATATATTTTATTACAATTATTTTGTTTAATTAAAATTCAATGAATTTATCTGGTGATTATAACATTTTAAAAACCTAAATAGGCAAATTGCAGTAATTATTGTAACATTCAGTATTTTAATTTTTTCTAAAATTTCAAAAATGATTTTCAGTAATTTTCCTTTGTTTGCCAAAACATGACATTCAAATGATTTACATTCCGTTTCTCATACTTCTCGAAATGTAGTCAAATACCTTGATTATTTCGGAAAAAAACGAGCAAGGCCATTCGGTAATATCAATGATAAAAAAAGCGTCACTTTAATTGCAACACTTGCTCTTAATATTAAAAAAAATGTGGTTTTAAGGATTTCAGTGGTGCCTCTAATTTCTGAAATTCTCTAGATGTCTTTTAATTTCATTAAATGTTCTGTTTTGTGATGAGACGCAGTTGCTATCGTCCTTGTTTCTAGAAAAAAATGGCAAATGATTTTTTTGTTAAAAAGGAATAAAAAAGTATTTAATCATATACTTTAAAAGTAAGTAGAATCAATATTTTACCTAAATTCTAAAGTCAGAGCATATAAAGAGCGTCAAAACAGTTACTTTACACTTTTACAATTTTATTAAAAATACATAAGGATACCCGTTTTAAGTTATTTGCGTCCGAAAAAGGAAGTGACAAGGCATTTTTGACATTGCCTAAAATATTCAGTATGAGCATCATTTGTACCATTGGGTATTAAGAGATCTTCAAACTTCAATAAAACATTAGAGTATGAGCAATCTATATTATGCTTCTCATAAATCGTTGGACTTGAAAATGGGTTTTGATTGCATGACTTTTGAGATTCAATAAAAAAATCCTTATAATGCGTAGTTCTACTGTTATTGTCCACCAGAGTCATCTTTCAGTAATTTGTGTAACTACAATTTTTTATCGTTAAAAAAATTCCGACTACTCTTTGAGTCTACATTTGAAAGCAACAGCTCTTTTATAGTACTTCTTCATTATTAAAGAATTTTCTAAATTTTAATTTCATCACAACTGGAGCAGTCAATCGGATGAATTTATTTTTCGTCTACGAAACTTATTTAATCTAATTAATTTCTACGGCTTTACAACCTTTACAACCCTTTTGACAATAATGCTTAATTACTGGAGAATTCTTTTAATTTCTTTTTGATTCGAATAATAATTAAAGGTATTTAAAGAATGAGAAAATTAGGGAACTAATTCGCTATTTTCTTGAATCCTGACGTTTATATTAAAATGAGCCTAATTATTTCTAGGTGCTTGCCTTATTGCTGATTATGCTGCTATATAAACCCTTATATTCCATCAAACTATGCAAAACTCTAAAGAATATTATTTTTAATTAATAACTGAAAATATAGAGCATTATATAAACAAAGCATTTATGTAAATACCCAGCTTAAAACGGCGCATTATGTAGCAAATGATGTATCTATTGGACAACATGATAGTTATTCAATCATTCAGGGATGGTAATATTTAGAGATAATAATACTGCTTCATTTGGCTTTATATGTTGATGTTAAATGATGAATATTCTAATGGTCTCTTTATGTCTGAACTTCACTCTGCAATTATGTGTAACATATATAGATTAGATGCCAGACTCTGGTTCCATACAGAATCGATGTCAATTTGCATTCAGCGATTACGGTTTTCCTAAAAATGGATACGAATATTTTGAGGACATCCAATACTTGTTTATATATGTATTTTTGAGTGAAAGCACAATTTTTGATGGACATTTTTATTTAGGAACAATTTTCCTGATGATTTTAATTGACATAAAAATACGAGTTAGTGTATTTAAAGTATGTATACTACTTTTGAAAAAACAGAACCTGAATGTTTGTATAAAGCATTGATAATTTCTAGAAACGAAATTGATATTATTTTACTGCATATAAGTTTTGGCATTATTTTCTACAGTTATTATAGTGACGTCTTTATTCATAGTTTTTGTGAACTGTAAAAGGTTTAATTCTTGCATCAGCGTCGTATACCATGCCAAAACAATACGAATGTATTTATAATGTACATAAAAGAAAGAGAAACCAAGATAATATTTTTACAAACTTTATTTAATTGGATTTGTTTCATGTTTGTAATTAGGAAATTTATATTTCACGTATTTATCTAAATATTTCACACTTTTGTACTCTATTGAGTTTCATATTGCTTCAAAATTTCTGAAATTTATTGTTATTTTAGTTTACTTATATTTTAATTCCGTTTAAGTTATACTTTCTGATTGAGAATTTGAGAAAAAAAAATAAATTACAATAATCCGTAATATTTATAATAACTAATAATAAACTAAAAATTCGAATATGTAATATAAAATTTCAAAAACTTTTTCTCGTCAGCACTCTAATAAAAGCACATTCTTTTTATTCTATTTTTATTTATTCTTTCTTTTCTACTTTCCAAATTTCTCAAAGCAGACTTTGGTTCACAATCGATATCATTAATTATCAATTCAAAATTTCGCATACTTCCCTGAATATTTTACACTTCCTGAATATCTTATCCTTTATTTAACAAAAACTGGATTATTTCTGAATATATTTTGATGCCTAAAGGATAGAAAGCCGGCCAAAGCAGCGGTTGATCTTTGCCACCTTATCTTAAATTCACTTAACTTGGAAGATAACAACATCTCACCATCCTGTCTAGATAGGAATTTTCATATATCCTCCCTATCTTTCTTGTATGACAGCTAGAAAGAGGGTAAAAGATAATACTTTTTAAACTGTCAAGTTATTGGAAAGACAACTTTCTTTAGCTGAAGTAATGCATGCATTGACATGATGATGATCAATATCGCTTTTCTGTTTGCACAAGTTTTAGTAAGGAAATAAGTAGGTAACTAATCCATGCAAATCAAATTAAGTAACTGAAGTGTAGCAAATGCCTGTTTCGTTGCCAAAAAAGCAAAAAAGTATTGAAAGTATTCCGGTCATTTGGAAAAATGATCATTGAAACAAAAAGGAGCATTTTTGCCTGACAAAGATAAAACGTACAAAATTATATTAATTGGAAAATGAAATCAGTGAATCAGACATGTACTATGCATCTTTTTCAAAGATTATTAGAAAATATTCATCAAGAAAATATATGTCTTATGATTATATATATGATTCTGCTCTGAAAAAATGAAATCAAAGTAAATCTTTGCAAATTCAGCTATTAAAAATACTAGGTCTGCCTTTAATAGCATGTTAAGATGAGAGGTGATTAATTAATGAGTCAAACATTCATATATGATTTCATTTATAAGTTCCTTTCATTCATAAATTACTTCACCATCTTCTAAGTTTAGTTTATTAACATCTGGTTATAAAGCAACTTTAGGACAAATGGTGTTCTAAATTTTGAGCCCCGGTCAGATAATGAGGACGACACCTGAGCTGGCACTTTCCTCTCCAAACTTCCACAACGCACCAGCGGGATGATGTTTGGTTCTGATGGATTTAACGTGTAATAGACCTGCTAACACGACGATTCTTCGATGGAATCAGGTCTCAAGCCTAAAACCCTCCTGTTCCGAAGCCGAGACATTACCAAATGGTCGTCGTGGCGTCTTACTTCTAAATGTGTTATTATTAAATTGTGAATTGTTAGTGTAAGAAAGTTTTAGCTGTTTTCCCGGGACATTATTTTATCGAAATTGTAAAATTATGAATTTTTTATTAGCATTTAGATTATGGATTCATGGGAAGAAAGATTAACGATGAATTTTACTAGGTTTTCAGGTTTTCGATAAAAATAAGTTTTAGTTTTTTTATAAGTTTTAGTTTAGTTTTTTTTAGTTTTTAGTACTGTGCAATACCTATTTACGACAAAAATATTTGATTTTATTGATATAATAAATGTATTTTATTTTCGAAACTTGGGGATATTGGGATTTTTTTAATTTTTTTTTTTTTTTTTTAGTTAATAGAAATTTACCAATCCTTTTCATTCTAATATGAATAATTTTTCATACTGTGCAAACTACTGATAATGAAAAAACAATTTACTTTGAAGTTATAATGATGAGTTATTATAAAAGTTGTGTTGCATTATGCAAACGTATCAAGATACATATACTTGTAATTGTTACATATACTTGTAATTAATACATATGTATACAAATTACTGTAAATTTATAATACTTTACAAAAAAGTGGACGAAAGGAATTTTTCAGGAAAACGTCCTATTCTTATAAAATGTTTAAAATTACGGTTGTCTCGCTATAAAAAAAATAATTTTTCTTTTACTTATCTTTGATATTTTAAGAGATATATTCATTTAAAAAAATGCGTACATTACAAATTTTTCTCAATTGTAGGCATTTAGATCTAAGTGAACGATTGTAAATGATATAAGTCATGATGTAAATAATGATGATGAATGATGTAAATCATATTATTAAATTATTGTCAAATAACTGAAAAATATAAAAATATAAGTAATACAAAATTATATCGTTACGCAGCTTAACTTTGAGTACAGCTAAAGTTGGAAACAAAAATAAAAGAACCAAAAATATTATCTTTTAACTGTTTAATTACTTTTTAGACTCATAAAATAGGGCAACAAATCTTTTTAACGCCTTCTGCTACCGATATTACATAGAAGTTACACTCATTATTCGCCTTCTATGATTTACGAAGATTCCTTTAAGGATCCACGGCCATATTTCTATCCATTCAAAATACATACTCATCCCCTTCGTGCGAAATTAGTTACAACTTTTAGAAAATCCCTTTCCCAGATTGAACAGAAATCAACAGTAATTAGCACCATAATTAGAGAGAGAGGTTTATGTAAAACGACAGATGTCAATGACAGGCTAGAAATGTATTCGCTCAATCATGCCGCAGAAAATTATTACGAATTCCTATTCATCACTCGAGACAAGGTTTGTTATCGAATTCTAATCGAAGGGCTCAAAGGCCAGAAGCATTTATTATTCATGTCCCAGTTCTCGAAAAGGGGAAAAAATTGTACTCCATATTGTACTCCATCATTGACAAAATATTAGTTATCCTTTTCAATCGATTAATGAATTCGGAGATTTATCAAAGACATGTAATTAATATTATCATTTTGAAATATGTGCTCCCCCCCAGTAAAAAAGGATTGTGCAAGAGAATGTGAAGTATGAAATAGCTAAGTCGTACTTTTGTCCTTAGTTGACTTTACTGAAAAAACAAGACACTCTCATTTTGGTTTATATCCCTGACAGATAACTATTTGTAAAAAGCCATAAGTCACAACAACAATAATTTTGAAATATAATTCTTGTGTTTCAAATTCCGTTGTTTCATAAATATAAGTTTATTAACTTATAATAAATATACAAGTTTGAGTTTATATATTTAAATATAATAATATGAATGTCGCATGAATCACTACAAAAGACAACAATCATATTTATTGTAATTTCATACGAAGCAGCTTATCGAAAGATAGATAAGTTAAGATTAAAACAATGAATGAAGTTTTATTCAAACTTCTAATTTTTTATAACTGGTATCTGCGTACAATTTGTACACAATTTATCGAAATTCATACAGTAAATGTCAGTAGTAAATAGAGAAGCTTGAATTTATCTTTAAATATAAAAATATAATTGTCGCATGAATAAGTACAAAAAAAAAACTTCTATATTTATTTTAATTTAATATAATGGTGATTGAATTGCGGATGAATTATGATTGAAACGATGAATGGAATTGTATTCTTATTCCTGATAACTGGTATCTTCGTACAATTTGTACACAATTTAGTGAGTTTCATTAAATGAGTTTATGGTCACGGCAAACATGTAAAATGTACTGTGCGAATCCAGTTTTTGTATAGAAAATGTCTCAGTACAACAGAAACTTGCAGGTAGATGTTACGTAAAGAAGTCTACTACATTTTTTAATCTCACAATTCTCATGTATTGCTATTGGGCTTTCTTAACTGAAAAGACTTTCTTTCACAGAATGTGAAACAGGTATTATTTAATTTCTAAAATATTTTCTCCAACTCTTTTTAAAGAATGAGTCTTTACAGCGTTGTGATGAAAATATTTGATGTCCAGAACTAATTGTTTTAATTTTATTGTTTCGTTAAGATTTCATAGGAAAAGAACAACATCCAAAATATAGCATTTCAAAGGAATCATGCAAGTTTTAAAATTGTTTTCTGTAATTCATTTTTAAAGCTAACGAAAAATGTTTTCTTTATTGAAATTATAATTTCAACGCGTTGTGAAAGTTTTAATTTCAATAACATGTTTAACAGTGTTGTTTAAATAGTGGACGAATTTAATACATTGGAATCATATCATATCGACTGAAAGCTTTAAATGTTTCCAACTTGGAATGAACATAAAAAGAAACTTGAAAAATATACTCCTAGCAAATGCAGAACATCTCAAGTTATAATATCTGCATTTGATGGGTTATTTTTTGAGGGGCAGGGGGGAGAATAAGCTTGCTAAATTTCAAGCTTGAATGGGACAGCGCGCATTATTTTTATGGGTCATAAAATGTTTAATTTAACTTAAGGAATTTTTATCATTTTAATACAAATCGTTAAACTGTTATCGTTAGAACTAAATCGTTAGAAAGTTTTTACTTATTTATCCAAGAATTAAGTGCATAGTTAGAAAAGATCTCTGAAATAACAAATAGCAAGTTGTATAAAATGGCAAATTAAGCTTATAAATAATAAAAATAAATTAAACAAACACTTTTTAAAAAGATTGCATTCCTATTTCTTTTCCACCGTCTTGTTTGATATGAATTGTATGGTATGAAAGACAAATCTTATTTGTTTTCAAATTGTGTTTTCTAAGTATATGAAAAATGACTTGTCTGGAAGACTCATATTTATTGTTTTTTACGAACGCTCAAGAATAAAAGAAAATTTACAATGAAGAAGAATGCAAACTATCCGTTTTCTCGTATCTTGATTTTCTTAGAGATTCTTTTCTTTTACATTCTCTAAACTTTTCCCTAAATTCACTTATAATGCAGCCTAAATTATAATTGAATACAGCGAAAATATATCTCTGTTCTGAAAAACCTGTTGAATGCCTTTTCTCTCGATGAAAAGCGATCCTCTGAAAGGAAAACTTTCCTCCCGCATTCCTTTGAATGTCTGCTTAAAAGAACATATTTCACTACGCGATAAGAATGAAAAGCGAATATGAGTTTTTCAAATCTTCAACAGATCTAGTTTAGATTTAAATTGATACACACGAAAGAAACTGGAAACAAATAACATTTACATTATAAAAGAAAGACTAAACAGGAGTTTTCCTTTTAACAATTTAATAACCATAAACTAGTTTCTTTTCTCTCTGGAAAAATAAGATGACTGTATCGATCGTTTGTTAGAGACAGCAGAAACATTCGCAAGGATCTTCGGTTCCTGCGAATTTCATTTTTAAGGTTCAAACGATAAGTGCTCAAAGAATTACCTTTAAGGGCTTTTCGTGTTCGAAAGAGATGACAGCAGTTGAGATAAGTGGAAAAATAAAGTTTCCTATGTGATTGGAATATAAACTTGGTTAGGAAATAATTTAATTAGATTCTTGAAGCAGTTTGTCAGAAATAGAAGATTTGATTCCAACAAAAGGACGACATGGGAAATGATTAGATCTTTTGTTAACATTGTTGAGTGAAATTGGAAAGCTGAAAAATCATTGAGAGAAGTTGTTCTATATGCATGGAAAAATTCCAAATTAAAATTTTCTGTAATCGCTTAAAATTGTATAAGATCGCCATCGAACTCAAAGAATAAGACAAAATATATGATTTCCATTGGTTAACAGTGTTTTGAGAAGTGTTTATGAATATCATTCAGAATTTTATATTATTGTTATAAAATCTGAAGAAAAATTTCCGAAAAAACCTTAGCAACCCATTTTCCCTTTTTTTTATTCTGCATAATCAATACCTAAAGCGTTAAGGACAATTAGAAACTTATAAATATTTGGTATTGACATTTGTAAACATGCTATAATCAATTAACTGATGAGTGGATAAATTCCTCAATTTATTTGGTGACGCGTGCTAACTATTTAGAATTACTGAATTGTTCTTCACGTAACTACAAAAAATTTCAAAATATGTAGTAAACCTGGTTAGAGGATATTAAGAATGCTTCTCTCTACCATAATGCTGATATCGATGTAGCCTCAATACTATTGACGCAGCCTTGTCGATGAAGGGAAAAAGTCGATAAAGTATGTAAATCATCAACACATATCTTAATAACAATAAATAAAATTTTAAGATCACATAATAACCAGAGAATTAGAATGTCAGCTTTATTCTATGCGATTCATCAATGAAGAGAAAAAAGTAGATATAGCATGTAAACCATCAAAAAATATTTTAATAACAGTAAATAAAATTCTGAGATCATATCATAACCAGTGAATTAGATTATCAGCTTTATTCTATATAGTTCCAGCAGTCGGAATGTTACTACAGAAAAAAAGCAGCAATTTATCATGATTAGTCTCATGAACGATTCAGTAATATTGAATTTAACTTAAGCAAATGACAAATAATTTTACTAGAAAACAAAAAATATTGAAAAAAATGTATCTTTCCTTCTTTTTCCATAGATGAGGAATACTCGTCTTTTCTTAGAATCTGGACAGATTGAGAAAAAAATGTAATTCTGATTTTATATTTATATGCTAGAATCTAAGTGAATTCAACATTATTACATTAATACATAATTTAATAAAGCACAGTTTTTTATTTGGTTCGCTTTCGAACTTGAAAAAAACGCATTTCTATTAATGAAGAAAATAGGCACCAGCGTCATGTCCACGAACAATTAACATTCCTATTAAATTATTATAAGTGAAATCAAAACCTGCTGCTTGAGATACTTTTTTTTTCTTTCAGATAGTTAAACAGTTATTGAATGATCAATAACATTTTTCAACGACATAATTAAAAATTGAAAGAAAGTGACCACTTCGTATTCATACGATGCCACTGAAAGAAAAAAAGAAGACTTACAAAACTACTGATTATCTTTAGTTTTTATTTTATAATTTTCGATTTCGGGGAATTGTAACGAAGGAAATATATGTAAGTCAAATCATATTTTTACTTTCATTTACTCTTTTACTTTCTCATTTACTTTCATTTATTTATTTTACTTTCTCTGCAACACAAAAAATGAGTGTTAAGGAAGTAGTTGCAAAAAAGTATATGAGGAGAATGTGAAGAATTCATGTATTTGAAATCAAAATTCGACCTCGTATCACCTCAATTATGTTATATAAAACTGTAGGAGAGCATTTTAGTTATTTTAAATATTAAGGGGACTTTCAAAGATAAATATCTGAATGATAATTTTTCTGGCTAATTGGCGCGATATAGAATAATTTTAAAAATACATATGGAGGTAAAACAGATGGCAGAGGTAACAAAAGGCATCCAAATACCTCATGATATACTCATTATCAAAAGCTTAGGACTCACTTTTTCCATGCCTACCTTGATTTCTTATCAAAGAGCCGTAGATCCTTCAATAATCAGGATATAAATCTTAGCCATACGGCCGTTGCTGCGATTGAGGAAACAATGTGAAAGAAAACATAGCCCAGTCTTTTAGAAGATTACTATTTAACAATTAAGAGATACCCTCCAGAAATACGGACAAAAAACCGGGATAGTAAGTAGCAAGCTCAAATTCATAAAAAGTGCGCTTACATTGTTAATCATTATTTGTTTGGACACATATAAAGATAATTTGTTGATACATTTAGGAAAACATTAAAAAAATTCAGATAGTTCTCAGAAATTGTTATTTAATCAAATTTATGCCAAATGCATCTTATTTTAAGTACCAGAGCTATACATTTATTAATGTATTAATATCCAAGTACCTTATGACCACAGAATTGTAAATAGCTCATCATAAATACAATTATAAAAATTTAATTAGCATTATAGAGTTTTTAACTGAAAGAATCGAAAAATACTAATTAATTGTTTATTTGATGTTTGTTATAGTATATGTTCAAGAATCATATGCACTGTTAAAATATTACACATTTAAAATTTCTCTTATTAATCTTAAATGTCTTCTTTTCCTATAAACCTGAATTTTTAGTCATTAAATGCAAATCTTTAAAAAGAAATCTATAATTTTTCTAGTTTTGTAAAACTTGAGCAATAGAAATAAAGTTGCAATCAATTTTCAAGTATATTTAAAAATTTTAAATAGTATTTTCAGTATGGTCTTTTAAGTTATACTTTTTATAATATAATCTATTTCGTACTTCACTTAAAAATTATATATTATTTTTAATTGATGTGATTTTTTTTGTCATGATATGAAATAGGAGATATTTACAATTCTTTATGGAATAATCTGAGCTTCAACTGGAAACAATTTCATCTTTCTTTCCCTTATGGCTATCAACAATAATATTTAAGATAAAATATCTAAATAGCTAAGACAAAAATATCTTTAAGTAGGAAAGTGGTCAATGTTTACACAATCTAAGACTGGCAAATAAATACAAATGGAAATATATAAAAAGTTAAAAGAAGAAACCAAGTTAATAATATACTCAAAAGTAGAAATTAACTTTTTATTAAAAATGTGAATGAAATAAAATAATAAAAATAGAGCATTTTTTATTGCATCCAACATTTTAATCCTTAGCGTAATTCATTAAAGTACATGTCATGAGCATTTGCATTTAATGCTATCTTAAGGTATCAAGCTACGTTCGAAGGAAAATTTTTAAAAAATTAGATTTTTTAAAAAACTATTTAAAAGTATTGTTTTTAGATGTATTGTCAATTATGAAACAAAATACTACAAATACAACAAAATTATTTGAAAGTATAATATATTTTAAGAAATAGGAAAATCTGTAGCAAATTTTAATGAAATTTAACAAAAACGGTTAACTTTCTACACAATATTGAAATGCAGCAATCCTATTTTTCTTTACACACAAGTTATAGAATACAATGATGAATGAAACGAACCAAAATCTAAGAAATATTTATAGATTCAAAGAATTACGGGTAAGAATATATGTATATATGTATTTTTTCCATAAATTCACGATTTAATTTTTCTAAAAACTCCTATAAAAAAAAGTCAATTTCTATTTAAAACGTCCACTGAAACTTCTATGCAAATATTTCTATTAGTTTTAAAGATATCATATTAGCTGTGGAGAATTTTTGTGAAAATTAATGCTTTGAGATAATTCAAGTTAAAGTCAAATTTTAGTCGAAAAATATGCTTTTCTTAAAATTCCCCTAGGTCAGGATTTCCTTTTCCTATAAAAGATAAACTATTTTAGAAAGAGGAAAGTCTGAACTACAAGAAATAACAATAAAAAATCGCCCGCGTGGTCGATTACCAAAGTTTTTAACGTATTCGAACACCTTAAATTTATTACTAGAGAATGATACTCAAAGAAATCGACGTTTTATAAAAAATTAGTTTATCAATTAGTAAATATTAATAAATTGATTGATAAATTTCTTTGCATCAAATGACCGAATTATTTGGAAGTACATAATTTACAACATTTAAGAACATTAAGAAGTAAATAAAATACTGATTAGAAAATTTCATCATTACAAATATAAATTACGTGAAATGTCCATAAACTTTGGTAAGCTTTAATTTCCTTATGACACAACAAAAAAAAAACTCTTTTTTGAATTATATTGTCACTGAAAAGCAGATTTTTTTTGAAAAAGTAAAATAATCATTGCTTTGATTTTCCAAAATTGTATCACAGAAGAAAAGATGAGTTGTTCAAACCTTAATCATGAATTTTTTAAAACCTTATATGAAGTTTAATCTATTGATTAAAAAAGAGTATAAAGTAAATTGCCCTCGAAATTCTTTCCTCTAAAGCTCAATTCTAGGTTTTGAGAAGTAGTAAAATGAGTTAATTAACTGGGGAAAAGGGTGCTTTGATGAGTAGTATATTACATTCACATCACGTTTATGATGCCAAATTTAAGCAAGGACGTGAACTGTCTCCTGAGATTTGCACTTCATTCTCATTCTAAGTAAATAAGCATTAAAAAGACGATGATACTTCCTCCTGGAATGTAAATGATTTATTTTCTAATCAAAAAGTAAAAGATAAGGTTTCTGGTCTCGTTATTTCCTCGGGTAAACCTTGTTACATTACAAATACAATCAATTAATTAAAACAATGGAAAATCAATTTTAACAAAAGATGAGATTTTGTATGAAGATTTATATTTCTGGAAATTTGATACATCAGCTTTTTAAAATATTCTTCGATGAATTAAATGTCTTAAAGGACGAATAATAAACGCAGATGAAAAGATACAGAATAAATATTCCTCAATTTATACAAGGAAATAAATATCATTTATATACAAAGCATCAATAATTATGAATCGTTCATACATTCATAACTAGGAAAAAATATATAATGTTTAAAAATCTCAATTTATTAGAAGAGATTAATGATTTTTGAAAATATTAAAGTTTTACGGAAATTAAATACTAAGATGTTAACTTTTTTTAACATGAATTACTACGAGCTTTTTTAATGCAAGTTAGAGAAAGTTTATTTCACTTAGGAAGGTAATTGCATACATTTCGTTAAATGGAAGAGCAGAGCTGAAAAATTAGCTGTCAAACTAATTTGAAAGGAATTAATAAATTAAAATATTTAAATTCAAAAATACTTGGTTTAGCTAAAATCGATTTAAACATGTATTATTAAAACATTTCTAAGAATTTAAGAATTAGGATAACGTGATTAAATATTTGAAATAATATTTAATTTATTTTGATGTATCATAGTTGTTAAAAGATAATATTTGATGTTATGAACTTAGCTCGCCATCAAGTTTCCTTCTCAAATCCTTTTTTAATTGCTTTTAAAATATTTAAAATAATTAATGGGAGGCATAGTACATAATGATATGATAATGGAATTAGGATGATTGTAATAATTTGTTTTAATCTTAATATTTGTTATCGAAGAGGTATCTTTTAATAAATTAGGTAAACTTCTTAAATTCGGTTCCATTGTAATCTTAATTATTTATTGGAAATTATTCAATAATGTAAATCCCAATGTACAGGGTGTAACCCTTTGAACTTGAATGTATTCTCTCAAGCACCATAAAAGATGGTGCATCATTTGAATCATTTATTTATCTAATTTTAATTATTTAAACCTACATAATTGTAAGATAATATATATTAATTTTTCAGGGAGGCACAAATTAAAACAATTGTATGTATTTATTTGTCGGAGTAATAAACAATTCAATGTAGTAATTGAATAATCATGCATCGAATTACTTTTCCGAGAGTAAAGGACTAATATTTTTGCATAAATTTCTAATATGTATCTTTAAAGAATAAAAAAGGATTCTCAAGATAATTCCGACATGTCATTATAAGGAATCCAGTTCAGGACCGATTTAATCGGTCCTGAACTGGATCCATATATCCATCGGTCCATATTTTTTTAAAAAAAATGTTAGCTGTTTAGTTGGGTTACTGTATGTCTTTAAAGCAACAACTAGTTTTTATTTAAATAAATTTTACTTAATCACCATTAATCAATAAGGCAAAGACCTTTTAATATCTAACTGCTTACTATCAGAAAATCTGAATTTTTTTTGTCACTGATATGCTTATTCTCTGGTTGAAGCCTTGATCAGTATTGTTGGAAATCTGTCTAAGTATATTTTCTTTGTTCATCAGACACCTGGGACTACTTGACAATAAAAAAAGTCTAAGAAGAGATCATTCTAGTTTATTGATCAACCATTTAGTTTCGATTTTTTGATGCCAACAAGATAATTAGGGATCTTCCAACCGTAAACTAAGCTCTTCTTTTCTTTGTTTATAGTCAAGAATAGGTCAGTATTTATAGTTACACTCGGCTGGTCAACCGGTATAGCTTAGATATCGTAAAAGTAAGACCATGGTTTGTGTCAGCCATTTTTTTCTACACTTTATAATTACGACAGTATTAAAATACCCATAAAAATAATTGTTCTATTACATTAAAACTTATACTTGCTGGAAACTATGGCCATAAAAACAGTATTCCTTTTAGCCTGTTATCGTCTGTTTTAGAAGCAATCGATAAGAAGAATATTAAGCATAAATAACATAAAATGCAATAGAAATAGTAAATTGCAACTAGAAATCGCTGAATGATTTTCTCTTTCTGAAAATTTTTTGTATACCGAATTTTTTTTGTGTAAAATTTTCTGTATTTTACCGAAGATGTTAGTTCATTTGCATGTAGTAATTAACAATACAATTATATTTTATATAAAACATATCGGAGAATAATTTTTAAACAGACATCTAATTCAGTGTCACAGGCTTTGATTTCTTGAATATTTGATTAATTTTTAGTGAATATTTAATAAATCGTTTTGAAAAACAAGTTAATGTTGAACGAATTCTCTTCATTTTAATTCTGAACCAATAAGAATTTCTTTTATAAAGATTAAAAAATAGAGTATATAAGATAGCTCTAAAATATTTGAGGAAAATTTAGGTAAAGGGACCTAAAATTGAAATGAAAATATTGATTTAATGGCATTTGCCATTAAAATAAGCAAAATTTTTAATGGCAAATGCTTTAGAAAATGAAGCTTGTAAGCGATAGCACATTGGGAAGATGTAAACAAAAACTATCCGAAAAAGGCAGATGAAGTATAAAAAAGGCAATATTTTAAGGATATACTTTTCTAGAATAGGTGCTTGAGAGAGCAACAAGGAGTCTGTTCACTCCTTTCCAATGGTCATTGGTAATACCTTGGTAATTTTTAATATTCCAGAAAAATTGAGCCACTGCTTTATGTACTAGAACAACATTCTTATGCATACGGACATATCGGAAAGAAATTCTAACAAAATATTAAATAGAAGGATTTTATATGCTGAAGCAATTCATAGACCACAATTCTTTTCCAATTATTAACGGAGAATCATTCTTGGTATCATGCAGATGAATTCCGAATTTCTATAGCGATTTTAGAAATCCATGAGTGGAATTGCAACAAATGGAAACAAACTACTTTTAATATTGATGTCAACAGCATCCTCCATTTCAACTCACATATTCCGTACTCACTTCATACAAATATCAATCTATTTTGTAATTCTCTACCTGTGTTTATTCTTTTTCAAACATTTTAAATATATCCTTTACGCCTCTTTTATTCTATTACAAATAGATTATAATTTCAAAAGCTAAAAATGATTTACAAAAAAATTTGTAATTTACTCACTTCTTAATTTTTATTTCTGAATGTAAAGTGTTTCATAAACTATCTTTCGTTAATTTTTCTTCCTAAATCGATTAAAATGGTTATCCTAATAATTCTTCCAATTGTTCACAAATTAGTTTACCTTTAAGCCTTTTTTCCTATATAATGAAGAAGAACGTGTGCTAAAATATTAAATATAATATTTTGTCTCCTCAGTACTTTTAATACAGAATAAAAATCAAAATATAACTACAAAGCCCAAACAGGCTGTTTTGACAACTATTCTTTGAAATTTTTTTGAAAACGGCTAAGAGCAAGTAATAAGCAATTCACTGTAAAAAACCTATTAGCATTCGCATTAGGTTTTAGCATCAAAAAGTTCTGAGAAAGGACATTTTGAAAAATAAATTTTACTCCAAGCTCTTTTTATCTTTAACTATTTTCAAAATAATATGATCGAAGAAATTAAGAAATATACGTACTAATGCAATGCCGAAAGGATGTTTGGAATTCCCATTTGGAATAGAATATCGTTATTTTCTTCATTGAAATGAGATAATGAATAATCTGCAAAAGTGATTCATTGGATGTTCTGCAAAAATATTAGCTGTCATATTGAAAGGGAGAATAGATAGGCACAACGCGAGATTAATTGGAGGTCTTTAGATATCTGGAACCACAACATTTAAAAATAGCTATCTAGTTTCATTCATGGAAGAAAAATAGAAATTGCATATTTTGAATATTAGAAAATTCGTATTTTGGAGTTTAATTATTTAATGATTTATAAAGTTTTTACAAATTTATAAGATTATTGCTAAGGCATTATTCAAAAGAAAACATTTTTAAATCAATAATTTCTCTCTTGATTACATATAAAATTCTAATACATTATTATTTTGTTGTTTTATGCCTAAATTTTAATTTATAAACATTGCGCTCCAATTATATTTTTTTTTCTTCAAATGGTTAAATCATCAACAAATTTTGCTTTGAAAAATATCTTATAATTCGGGAAATATTTTAATAAAATTTAAAACTAACGTCCATGCATTTATTTTTCTATAAATCTCGGATAGAAGAGAATGTTTTATAAATATTAAAATTTAGAAAAAACATGATCTGAACTAAACATAAGGCATACAGTTTTCATCCAAAAATATACTTTGTAAGAAAAATCGTGACAAAAATTAATGTTTTTTTATACTTGAGAGGAATGTTTATTCTTAACTGCTTCATCAGCATATTTTGATAGAAATATATCCCTTTATCACTTTCAATACTTATACATTCTTTTTTTTCCCATACCTCATACAAAGTGTTGAAATATGTTATTGAAAACATCGTGAACTCAAACTGAACTTTTATTTTCAGAAATATTAAGAAAAGCAACAAAAATTTACTTCTATAATATTCAGTTTTCAAAATAGAAACAAATGCATTGCATTGAGTGTTTGTTAAGCATAGCATAAGTATATCAATTTGTAGAATGCAATGAATAATAATGTACACTTCTTGGCAATTGCTAAGGAACAGTTATGTTTTTTGGAATAATTAAATATAGACATTGATTGAAGAAATGAAATAAAGTACATATTTAGTAGAAAGGATGTGCATTCATTATAGCGCAAAATGACGCAGATATCGTTCGTCACATTGAAGAATAAAAAAAGTTAAAAATAAAAAAATGCTCCTTAGATTATTTCCAAAGAACCCCACAAAAATTGATCTTCAGGTCAGAACCATGCAGACATGAGTACCTTAGTAATATGTGTGATGACCATGGACACTAATTCACATTTTGCATCTGTTCTGATGCTCTCCACTATACTATCGAGGAGTTCTCGAGGGTTATTGTCCCACTCCTTTCTTAAGGAAATTTTGAGCTGTTGCACTGTTTGGAAAGGAAGGATTCCTTATGAAAAACGTCTGCCAAAAGCATTCTTTTTGCCACGAGGAGTTCATAGCGATCCTCTAAAGATGTGATGTTCCTATCCCGACCCACGACCTGCTTTTGCAAAGCATTTCAACCTTCAGTAGATTCTATAATCGCGAGATGACACTCTTTGATACACTCATTGCAGCAGCTACAGGGATGACATTTTGACATGCTTTCAGTCGTTCAACTGTTCATTCACGATCGTAGGCACTCAAATGATATCTAGCTGTCTTTTGCTCTTAATTACTGCAAGATCCAAACAGAGTTTCAGAGACAAACTTTTATAACATCATGCATTACATCGGGTCAAACACCAAACAGCATGAATTTTTGAACGAATCCTGAGTTTGAATGCATTATTTTTTTAAAGATAACGAATCCTGGTCTACCACACATTCCCAACTTGAATTTACTTTTATTGGTGAACTGCCTGAGACGAAATTTTGCATAAATCATTTGTTCCTTAGCAATTCTCAAGTGGTGTAGATTCTTAATATACTCATATTTAGATGGTTATTTTACTATGGCATTTGAGAAACAGATAAAACTTAGTAACTCCTTTAACCTTTTCTATATTACAATTATCAGTAACTGTTACAGCATAGAACATGAAGATCTATGTCTGAATGAATCGATATATATTTTATCTGGAAGATATCGGAAATTATATTAATATTCTTATTCTTAATCAGACTGAAGTGTATTTTAAATTTATAATTTATTCTGTGATATATTAAAAACATTAAAATATAACAATTGAAAAATTATTCGATAATTTAGATGATTTATGAAGTCAAGCAGTGATTATTATTTAATTTTAATATGAGAAATTTCTTTGTTAGAAGTACTTTCTTTTTTCTTAAGAAAAGTAAATATTTTTCATTTCAAGACTTTGAATTATTTACGTAAGGGTGTTTGTAAATTACAAAAAAAACATCATTACGAAGAAAAATCTCTGAATAAATCGATATTTACTTAATTCAATATTTTTTGATGTTAGATGTTTTGTTCTTAGTAAAAATCTTTTTCATCAACAACATTCTTTTTAATGACTGAAAAAATGATTTAATAATTTTCATATATTTTCAAGACTCTGAAATAAAATTATCATTAGCAAAGATTAAAATATAATGCAATATTTATAGTGGGAAAACTATCACAAGTTCATAAAAACCCTAAATAATCCTTCAGATTTAATTTAAAAAATGTATGCTTTTTTAAAAAAAGCGCTTTTAAATGTTCTAAACTTTATGGTAATGGATTTATTTTTCAGTTAGAACTTAATATTTTTATGCAGTAATTAGTGAATTACAATTCAATTTTTTCCTTAAAATTATTTTGAAATAATTTTCTTTCTCCCATTTGTCTCTTTATTATTTCATGCATACTTTTAATTATCTGAAATTTTATTTATTCGAAAAATATGCTTTTTGATGCCTATTTTGATATTAACTCTGATGGACAATTTGAGCCTGATGGATCAGGAAAGAATAAACTGATTCCTTTTCAAAACAATAATAAATAAATACAATCAGTACATCACATACCATATACAATGTACAAAGATGGTAGTAGCAATTTGAAAATTCGCAAGTCAGACCTTAATTCTTTTCAAAGCATTTAAAGTGCATAGTGTTGAAAAGCCTTCAATCACATATTCTGAATTCAGAATAGTTTAAGAAATGAATTCTTTTTATGCAAAATATCTGTTTATTGCTAATGCAGTCAATGAATTATCTTTATAATTTGTATCTTGGCGTAATATTAATTTAGAATTGATTCTGATGGTACAAATGGAATCCTAAATAATGCTTAAGTTTACATTATTATATGCTGATCTAGAATTCATGGACAAAATAGGACATTATTGTATGCTGATCTAGAATTCATGGCCAAAATAGGAGGACATGTAATGAATGCATCAAGTCAAGTATTATTCATACATTACATGTTCGTAAATTTAGTATAATGCTGATAGAAGTGAAATGTCAGTAAGCTTGATTTAACAATGCTGGACCGCCCGAAGTCAAAGTCTTTTATAGAGTCGACGATATGAGATTGAATGTTTATGAATAACGAGGAAGCTGAATTAATCTGATACAAAGGAGCCAGCCGAAATGGATACAACTGTATTCAAAATATAATAAATATATTGTTACATTTACTATGCAATAAATGTCATGGTCAGTAAATTTTAACAAAACAAAACCTCAATGTAAAGTTACACAAATGTACCAACAGGGGATTGCAGTAAATATCTGGTTGTAGACTGTCTTGGGTCTTATCTATTATAGAACCATTTCAATAGAGCCAACTAATATATAATTTTGCTAGACTTGCCACTGAGTATTAAGAGTAATTATCCTCATCTGTATGTGGCTTCAGTATAAAGGATCTTTAAATTTTAGCTCGAGTCGTTGTAGGTAACTGATTGCAAAGCATAATAGCAAATGTAAGATGCACGGTGGTTCCTCCTACGAATCTATAGTTCATCTTCTTGATTGGAACTTTATCTCTGAGACTCTGTGTAAAAGACATCATTAAGATCCGCGAAACAATTTATGATCCAACGTTTCATATAAGATGATATTTTCTGTCATGCATCTTGTATTTTCGTTAAGTTGCTTCACTACCTAAGTTGCAATTCCTATGCAGTTACAGGCCCGTGTATTTGACTGTGATTCGGACTCACAACGCTTCTAAAACAGAATGTTAATGAAGCTGTTTCTTACAATATGTTTGCTTCCATGACTTCCACATGACCAAATATGTCCACGCGACCATATTGTTGACAAAATAGTATAAATAGAACTTTGAAAGTGAACTATGAAGCAAGGTCTAAAAGAAAAATACTGTTTGCATATCAACAGTAATGTTACCGTTTACCATTTTACCAATGGTAATCATTTTTTCACTGACGTACAACGGAACGAATAACCAACATTTTTTTAAATATTAAATTTGCATTTAATAATGCCTTTACATACATTCTTATCTTTCAATGGGTGTAAATTATTATTAAAATCTAGTGCAAAATTTACTTTTACCTATTGCAGATTTTACTGCTGCTCGAAAGTCAATTTTGTCTTGGGGAAATCGGGTTTGGATATTAAGGTTTCTTTAGCAATACTTCTTTGATGTGGTCTGGCATCAAAGATTGTTCTAAATTAAGTTTGAAATGATCCTAAAATTTTTTGCGATTTTTTAGAAAGGTGTTGTTTTTTGAGTGTACGATCATTAATATATATATATATATATTATTGCTTAAAAATATTAGCGTATCATTGTATCTTCTTCATATATGTCTTTAAAGCATTTCGCTACATGATCTAAAACTAATAATCTAATAAATAATTTTTGACAATTAGCCAATTTCTTGAATTGAATCACCACTGCGGTTGAAAGGAATTTATTTCAAGTATCCGGATAAATAGCGAATATCCAGGGAGAAAGAATCTGAATTTAGGAGATTCTTAAAGCATGTAAATTCTCAATGAATGTTTAAAGTTTAACTCATGAGCAAGTCGTAAGTTGTGTGGCGAAATGAGAAAGTCTCTCTCTCTCCCACCCATTAGCTAAAGAGCTCGAAATGCACTTTCATACATGGTAGCCAGAATAATTTCTGGCTCACTCATGCGTGCTGTCCAAGACCGTTCAATTTCGCCTTCCTTTAGATGTCTAGATCTAATTAGTGTTAGTCGGTTTCAACTAGTCCAGGAAGATTTAAAGCGGGTTTGGTAGCAGAGGGACGCGTCAACACGACACTCCACTTACTGTCAACGCTCTTATTCCCTTGGGATTTCGGTCTTGGAATAAGGATTGAATCAGATTTAAAAACAGTGCGTAGTAAATTTTAGAAAAACGGCTATTTGTTTTTCTTTGTAATCAGGATTATAGGATTACTAAAGGAAATGATTTTTTTAGTTATTTTTATTTCAGGAATTAGCAAATTGTAAATAAAGTAGGAACGGTTTACTTGAAATTATTTAGATTGCAAAACAAAAAAAAAAGATTCCACATATATTAAATTAATTTCTTTAAAAAAACTAAAACCAGCTTGACAGAAAAACATCATTCGATGCGTCACATTCTTGGTAAGAATTTTCACTAATGTAATAATTCATTCAAATATTTCATTTGACCATTCATATTATATATATTTTCTACAAAATACACTGAACTCCAGTATTTTCCCACCACTCGACTGAATATATATATAATCGAATTATGAATATTTATATATATGTATAAGCAAAGAATCAAAAATAATAACAGAATAATAACAAAACTCAATATGAGCCAATATTTTTAGAATTCTACAGTTTACATTAGAATTCTTCATATTTTTAATATTATTAAGCCTTCAAATAACTTTTTCTCAAATTCCTAGGTAGGTTACAAATATCGAATTAAAATATCAGACGTTACATATGTCAGTAAATATAAACATTTAACTGAGAACTAAGCTCTGAATATAATTTAAAAAACATATTGACATTGATGTTACACATACTTACAGCATTTCAAAATTTCGGCCCATCAATAAATGAGTGATAATTCGATTAAAAAACCCTTTTTTGTTCATACATGAAACAAGTAAAATTAAAACAAAATATGCAATAAAGAGTGAAAATTGATGAAAGTCAAAGTTTTGCAACGTGTTTCAATTCCCTAAACAATTTTTCGCAGTTTCTACACGTACACAATTTGCAAGTCTTCGCTATTTTAATATTCTCAATGGCAAATGAAATCAACTAATTCATTTTCACTCCCTTTGACGAGAAACTCAAAGTTTCATAATTTAATATTAAGGATAAGCTCCTCAAATTATTGTTTATCTTTCGACATAAGAGATTAATTTAGATCTTTCCTCCTGTTGGTTCTGTCTTAATGAAATGCCCTGCTGGAAGTTGATCAAGGTGGAAACTTGCCATAGAAAGAGAGAGAGAAAAAAAACTTCAATCAAATGTCAAATAGAATTGCTCTATTTTTTTGTATTTAGTATTCTCTCATCTGCATAAGACTCTAGCGGAATATTACATTTGACATTTCTTGGTAGATAGTACTTTTTATGACTGATAACAAACCAAAATAATAAGGAATATCCGTTGAGTTGATTAAGCTCTACCAACAAAGTATTTGATATCTGAGCCTGCCCTTCTGAATGTCATTATCTAAGGAATTCTTTGCTTAATATTAAAACTTAGGCTGAGATATTATCATTGGGAATCCAATCTTAATATCTAGATATAATTATTTTATTCGATGATTTTAATGATGCAGATTGTTTATGAATTAAAGTGAGTTTACATCTCAGAGTTTTTGAAATCCAAAAATATATTTCAAACTTTAAAAAAAAAAAGGTTTTTATATGGGGTGCCGCTTTTAACAATAAAAAAGAATAAAGTAAAAAATGTTAAATAATTAAAAAAATTAATGAAAAAATTCAAATTTAATATTTAGTATAATAAAAATTTATGGAAAAATTGTTCTCGCAGAATTATGGGAGTTAAAGATAATAAAAATTCCTCGCTAATAATGGCATATTTAGTGTAATATAGTATGTATTGTTTCAGTTTATTCTTCATTGCGATAATTGGGAAATTATTTTTTAAAATTAAATTGAAAGATTAATAAAAAATAGAAAGAAATCAAATTTCGTATATTAACAATTTACGGATAAGTTGCTCTTGTAGAATTATGGGAGTTAAAGATAATAAAAATTCCACTTTAATAATGATATATTAAGTGTAATAATGTAGGCATTGTTGCATTTCATTCTTCATTATTTCAAAGTGGATATTATTTTATGAAAGAAAACTTCATCAAAAATAATATAGCCCTGAAAATTAAAATATATTGCCAAATAAATATAATCTCGTTAGTGGAAAGCTTATTTAGCTTTCATAAACGATTTTTTTTGAGGAAAAAAGAAATCTATATATCCTTTGTCATGCTGAACCAATATTTTAAACCAAATAAAAGTTAACCATGCGGAAGTGGGTTGGTTTCCCGTTCTATACTTAAATCCACTTTAGATTTGCTGTGAATACGAACTTGGAGCACGTTAAATTCTTAGAGAAGCATCTTTCTGCTGCTGTGGCGTAACATTTAGATGAGGCTGCGTACTCAGCAGTAGCTCATACTATTTGTATGAAGATTTAAATTATGCGATCCATCTAAAATAAGCCGATGAAAAATTTCAAAAAAGGGAGTAAATGATACTAAATAATAATCTAAACTGAACCTTTGTATCAATTTTATAGAGCAAATAAAATAAGAAAAAATACATTTAAATAATTAAAATTGTCTTCGTATGACTGAAAATTTCGAGTAAATATGTTAATGCAAGCGAAATCGAAAAAAATTTTTAAAAAAATTATATACATATAATATTTTGATACAACAGATTAAAGTTTTTAAAATAGAATGCTCATATTTGAATCTAAGCAACCAGATACTTTTGTTTGAATAATTTATAATATTATTAACTATTTTGGTTAGAATTATGTCATGTTTTCAAATGCTCGTAAATATTTGCATCATCTTATTCATCGCCTCATGAAATAAATAATTTATATAAAGCTTGGAAAGGCAGGAAAGTTATCAAGGCAAAATTAATGTATTAAAATCAATCATCTTTATCGTTTTACTGATATATATTCTACGTTCTACAAATGACCTTTTATAATACACTATAAAATACTGCTGTAGTAAATAGTTTATGATGCTTTTGCATTCGATTGACATGAATGTTTGACTCTTCTTAGACCATATTCACAACTATAAAAAAGATCCCATGCAAAAAATACTTCAGAGTAAGTATTTCTGTATAGCACATAAAATATCTTTGCATACCAAATAAAGAATTTCTGCATGTAAGCATTGTTGTGCACGGTTAATTCAGACCACGTACTTTCTTCTTACATTCGAATCAAGAATGCCTGAGAAAGCAGTAATTCGACATTGGTAAAAAAAAAATTATTCAGTTCAGGATTCTTCTTGGGAAAATTTCAAGTTTAAATTAAATATTCTCGAAACAGTGGGTCATTTTGATTTCTTTGTTCAAAAATAGTTCAAGAATTAAAAGATCTAATTAAATTATTTATTCATTTTTTGTGATAATTAAAAAAATTCTGCAAATAAAATGAAAAAAAAAAACAATTGGAAATTTAGTTATTAATTTAATGTTTTATCGTAAAGAGAAAAATAAGAATAAAATAAAATTTTTCCTGAAAAAATTCAAAAAAAAAAAACAACCAAGTATCAAAATTTAAAAATTATATATTTTTAATAATATATTCTTCTACTTTTGAAGCTTTATTCATAACGCTTATTAAATTTTTAGTTTATTTCTTCAGGTGGATGTTACCGAAAGTATGCAAAAAAGACCTACCATTTGAAATTGATCAAAAACTTTTCATAAGATAGGATTAATATTAATATTACACTTGTCACTGCTCCTTATTTCATTTTAATTATAGTACAAAGTGTATGCATGCATTTCTAGAAACCACAAAAAATGTAATTAACTATACATTTTGTATAGTAAAAAATAAAACGAATATAAGTTTTGTTACATATGACAAAATAGATATAATGTAGTATATTCTAATCTGCATAAATTTATGTTCATTATATTCGATCTTTTTCGAATAATTAAACATGGAACTGATACCTAGAACTTATTAAAAAGAATCTAATGTCAATTTCAAAGGAAGAAATTCTTAGAATTCATGCATAGCTAAAACATGTCAATAAAAGCTTTGGTAAATGATTATAATAAAATAAAAATTATGTTCCTAGAAAACTGTATTTTGCGATATGAAATCTTATATAGAAATATGAAATAAAAGATCTCACAATATCTTAAAAGGGATTAATATCTCAACTTGGATATCAAAATTATTTATTCGTGAAATAAAATTTTGTTCCAAAAGTAAAATTATTATATACCTGGAATTGAAAATGAAAGATATACGTCGAACTTCATAAATTGTTTTATATGCTAGATAAAATTTGATATAGATAATCTAAATACAGAAACTGTCAAAGGTAACATGGATACAGTAAAGTTCCCTCTCACACATCTAAAATGTTTCCCTATGCTTTATTTCAGATGGCTGGCGCCGCATTCAATCATGTGCCTGAATGATCATTCCTAAATCTGATTTGATCTCGTCACTGTTTCCTTTCATAAATGTCGATTATATCGAAATCAGAACAGGAAACTATTATATTCTGGATTAATATATTAGATATATATTTACAAATACGAATTTAACAACAACAACAAAAAAAACATGCTACTAAAACGAAGTTCGTTCGTTCATGGCGAACAACACGACTTTCCCTGTCTGCCCCATGTCCTTATCTGACCCCACCGGTCAGTCCTCTCTTGGGGAGTGACTTTCGACCTCGGGATGCAAGATTTGGCAAAATATGACCTTGTGGAAGGAGAAGCGTGGTCAATCCTTACTCATACTATTCTGAAGTGTTGTGTATAAAGAGATAAAGATATTATCTGTTTTCAAACCAAAACTAGAAAACACTTACCTTATGCGGTTATTTTATGGTAAGCAAAATACTATTACATTTCTTTAAAATTTTTAAAATCGTATATATTTTTCTCCATAGCATCCCCACATTCATTTAATAGAAAAAATAACAAAATAACTGAGAAAAATAAACTCATAATAAAATGCCTAATTAAGTAATTACTTCGAAATAAATTTTAAATAATTGCATTTCAGTCCAATAATAAGCAAAAATTCATACGGTCAAAAATCAAAGCGAAGAAATATTTTTTTAATATAAAAACAATATCATTAGTCAAATATACCGGTATTTTTTCAGATTTTAAATTAAAAGCACCAAATTTAATATGCGTTCTTTCTTATTGTCAGTATTCAGCGGAAATAAAAAAGAACTAGTTTTTGCAGAATTTTTCTTAAAAGCAATAATGAAGTCCCTAATGGCTATGCTAATTAGCTAAAAAAGCAATTATTCGGATCAAAGAATTTAAATTGAGATAATTTAGTAAGTAAACAAGCAAATCTATTTTATATTAAACTTCGAAAAATGATATTAAATTTTCTTAAGTGTATTTACCTGAAAATAGAAATAATTATTATTAAAGAGCCTTATTTAACATAAAATCAATTTAAAAATTCATGAAAATTAACAGGAAGTGATGTGAAAATATATATAAATATTATGATACCTTAAGATGATAATGATTTTAAACAGAGGTTTCATTATTAATTTATTGAGGTACATGAAAAAATTCACATTTGCCTTTTTTCTTTCAAGAAAATACAAATCTTTAACATTTTGATTGCTTACTCTATTTAATTAAAGACTTTATAGGATAACACGAAAAGTGAAGAGGAGGAGATAAATAAAATTTATTGTCAATTTATGCATCACTTTTAAAACTGAGCTTTATGAAAGAATTTAGTATGGTGCCCCTAAATTTTCCTTCAGGAAAACAAAATCCTAGTAAATTATATTATTTTTCTGATTCTGATTGCACAAAAATATTTATTTTTGATTATTATAGAAAATAAAACTGTAACTTTATATTTCCAATGATATTAAGAGGGACTAATGAGCAATTATATGGATAATAAAAATGTGAACGCACATAGGAAATGTAGTAAATAAATTATGAAGCAGCTAAGCATTAGAAAAAAAAAATTCCTTCGAACTTTGAAAATTTCCAGAACAAATTGATACTGGATTCTTGAAAATGCATTCCTAAAATTTATTAAATAGTTTATCAAACAATTAAACCTAGGAAAACCAAATTTTCGAAATTTTTCAAAAAATTGAAATTTGATAACTGCAAATGAAAAATCGATCTAAACAACATGAATAATAATAAAAAACTTAACATGGAAGGTAGGGAAAATTTTTTAAAGCAATTAATTGACCATGTTAACTACTCCCCGTAACTCCAATCCATTAACATCATAATTTTGGTTCTTTTAAATGACGTTATTTCTGCTCATTCTAATTTTTTTTACTGTAGAAATTATTATAAGTATTTTTTCTTGAGTATAAAAATTTGCAAACAAAAGTTGTTCGGGTGAAAATAAATATGGATCCCTTTAGTCAGTTTAGAAATAACGATTTCCAATTTTTATAATATTTAGCAAAGCAGATTTTGTTTTGGAAAAAAGCAAACTTTTGCAAAAGAAGAAAACCCATTATAATAAGGATCACACGGAAATGACTTCTTAACGGAAAACTTATCCCCTTTTGGTTCTTTGATTTATAATCAATAAAAGTATTATCGTAGAAAGAAGTATAAAAAACATTTTTTTCTTTAGATTTAAAAAATTGTTATCAAATTAAATACAACAAAGCTGAAAACTGATAAAGAATATTATTGTTATAACTTACTGCTTATTACCTATTTAGAACAAACATAAAACTTCGAAACCCATTTTTTCTATACTTTTGCCATAACAGAATAATGGACATTTCACAATATATGTATTTTCTCGGCCTCTTATACAATGTATCATATTCATTTTGAAGAAAATGCATCTTTTTAACAAAATGCAGACCTTTTTTTCTATGATAATATAAATCTGTGATTAAAGGTGGATGTGAAATTTTTGCAATCAATTAGTTTTGTCCAAATAATTTCATAATATGTATTTAATATTATTCTATGTTCATTTACTTAAATACTCATCAGACGTTTAACAGAAAGATTTCGTATATAATGGATAAATTTCCTATTTTTTTCTATAATATTATAAATTTCGATATAAATCATATTTAAAGGTATATTTATAAAATTTTAGAGAAAAAGAAAAAAAACTGTAAAAGTTTTTTTGATACTTTATTATTTTTCGTAAATCAACTGTTAAGTAACTTATTATTTAAAATTGCTTCGTGGTTGAATCCTAAGGGTCATCACCGGTCACGGTACAACCCATTCCCTAAGAAAGTACGTTCCTTCATACATGGAAGGAGCCAGACTTCCACTTTTTTGTGTATCCATCGGGGTAGAGATATCCAACCATCATGCCGGGAGTATCTCGTCCTCTTCTCGAGGTTCCACCCAGGGGAGGGGAAATTTGATATGGTTATTATAAAATAGCTGTAATGTTTCTGTAATAAGTTATATAACAAATTACTAATAATAACTAATATAATAATTTTATATAAAGTCACTCAGTGAAAATGAAGAACGTTTTTTCTTTAATCTTGTGTATTTGAGTTTTTGTGACGTGGCTAAATGCAATAATGATAAATACAATTGTCTACCTAATAGAAATTTAATTACAAGCTGCTTTTCGTTGCCCTAAAATATTACATTCTTTGTTCATCTGTGAAATAAATCAAGAAATACGTTTAATTCCTTAAATTAATAATTTTTAATCGTATTGGTATACAAAAAGCAAGTAGAATTTTTGTAATAATTCAAAAATTTTCTGAAATAATTATATCTTTTCTAATTTAGAACATTACATTATGTAAATTTGATGCTCTCTCATCAAAATGAAGTGCACTTTTAGAAGTGATATCATTATTAAATTTATTAATGACAGAAAAATGATAACACAACGAAAAATCACATTGGCATTGGATATTATAGTTATGATTTTGATAAGACACAACTATTGATAAGACGCTTTATTAATAATACATTGTCAATGTGTTTCGTTAAAATTATACTTCAGAGTTTTTTTTTATATGTAATTGGATTTTTTACAAATTAGATAAAAAACCCCGAAATTATTCATGAATGTAGCTGCATGTTTATTAGCAAAAAAGAATAAAAGATATGACTGAAATGAAATTTTCGTATTTATTTATTTTTCCTTTAAGTAGGATTTGTTATTTTAATTGACTGAGTTTTAAATAAAAGTTTAATTTCGAATTGATTTCGTTGTGAAAAAATTAACCTAACTGAAAACAACAGTTGTCTCCCCTCCCCAGCTTAAAAATGTTTTCTCTGAATTTGAATTCTTTGAATTTTGTGTTACTTTTCCTGAAAAAGGCGAAATTTAAATTGTTCACCGCTTCCATTTTAATTAAGGTCCAAAAAGAAGTTGAAGCAATTAATAACAATGCTTTGTTTAATTCATTTAAAATAATAAAATGTCTAGATATTTAATGCACAATTCGCGATTTATTGGAGTAAAACTAATATTTAAAAGAACTGCATTTGCAATTAAAATGAAGCGATTGTTTGCGGGGGAAGAAATTTAAGCCGCAATTAAAACAAAGAAATAAGAAGAAAATAACAGCAAATTTAAAGCTTCATTCTTACATCCTAGTAATTAATCATTTTTTGCTTTAATTTTTAACAGAATACCTTATTATTTTTAAAAAATATTTTATGACATTCATACTCAGTTATATTCTTGAATAGAATACCCCAGACCTGAAAATTATATTTATATTATTATCCCTTATTTCTATACTATCGCATATTTCTAAATATACAAATGTAGAATTCATAAACAAATATATGATTTACAAATATAGGTTGATGTTTTAAAATTTTAAATCATAAGCTATATTTGAAAAGGAATTTGAGTTGAAATACAGCTTGCTTTTTTGAATTTTTTAAAATATTAAATGTGATTTATAACATGTTTATTTGCCAATTATTTGTGATTCCAATTTCTTCTAAAAATAAAATAAAATTAGTTAGCTTTTGTATTTGGAGAAGTAATGGCTTGATGTTTTATACAAGTGTTGCAAAATCTGGCAAAATATTTTGAAAAAAATTATGAAATTATAAAAAAAAAATGTAAATTAAAAATTTTAAAAAGGCGACAAATGGATTTTGTACAACAGCATGTTATGAAGTTCTGCATCGAAATACTAATACTCTGTTTCAATTTTTGATTAAGGATCTAATTTAAACTTTGGAAAACCCTTTTTTAATAAGAACATACTACCCAAATTTAACTGCATAACGAATTTGGTGTCTCTAAGCCCACCGATCTGCCCTGTAAAGGTTTTCTCTTGATTTATAGACAATATGGCGTATTAAAAATAAGTACACATAAGCATGCTATTCTAACAAAAAAAAAAGAATTTCATTTTCTCACAACATTTTATATCATGAAGAAAAATAGCAAAAATCATTATTGTAAAGAGTTTTGTTTACTTCTTTAACGGAAATAAGATAGCAAGAATTGCTCTCAAGATTAAATACGAGAGTTGGAACTTTAATAGTGGAAACTACACTGATGGAAAAAAAATCCCAACACTAGGAAGGAGGTGTGCTAGATAAACGAAATTTGATAGGCGTGTTTATACATCTGAAAGAGGACGTCGATTCAAATTTCGAGCTACGAGCGTAAGTGTGGCGCTAGTAGCGACACTATGAACATGCAAATGAGGTTTGCTTTAAAGAAGCGCTGTGAGGTTCGTGATCGTTATTTACAGTTGAGATTTGACGTAGTGGGTTAATTTTAGTCAAGGATGCCTCTGAGAAGACGAAGAAGCCATTACCAACAGCTCACTGAGTTTGAACGAGGTCGTGTTGTAGGGCTACGAGAAGGTGGGTTTTCTTTCCGCGATATTGCTGAAAGACTTGGCAGGAATGTATCCACTGTGCATGAATATTGGCGGCAGTGCTCAAGGGAAGGTACTGCCTCAAGAAGACCAGGTTCCGGGCGGCCACCTGGTACTACTGAGAGGGAAGACCGTCGTATTCGGCGTATGGCTGTGGCTAAATGTACTGCGTCTGCAGCTGAAATTCGAGCTGCAGTTGGCACCACAGTGACACAACTAACTGTTACAAATCGGTTACTTCAAGAACAGCTCCGAGCCAGACGCCCTGTACAGTGCATTCCACTGACTCCAAACCACTCCCGTTTGCGACGTGAGTGGTAGAGCTCATTGGAGGACGGAGTGGAGATCTGTTGTGTTTTCTGATTCTGCCTTGATCGCAGTGATAGCCGTTTGTTGGTTAGAAGGAGGCCAGGTGAACGCCTGCTAGTGACCTGTCTGCGGCCTAGACACACAGGGCCTACTCCTGGAGTTATGGTTTGGGGAGCAATTTTGCATGACAGCAGGAGCACTCTCGTGGTTATCCCACGCACCCTGACTGCAAATTTGTACGTCAGTCTAGTGATACAACCTGTTGTGCTGCCATTCATGAACAGCATTCAAGGGGGTGTTTTCCAACAGAATAACGCTCGCCCTCATACCGCTGTTGTAACCCAACATGCTCAACAGTGTGTCGACATGTTGCCTTGGCCTGCAAGATCTCCAGATCTTTCTCCAATCAAGCACGTATGGAACATCATTGGATGAAAACTCCAGCGTCATCCACAACCAGCATTAACCGTCCCTGCATTGACCGCCTGAGTGCAACAGGCATGGAACTCCATCCCACAAACTGATATCCAACACCTGTACGACACAATGCATGCACGTTTGCATGCTTGCATTCAAAATTCTGGCGGTTACACCGGTTACTAATGTACCACCATTTCACATTTGAAATGGCTCTTCTCGCCAATGGCTCTACCTGTGATCTTGAAACTTTAATCAATTAAATATGTTACCTAGACAAATGTATTCCTAAAATTTCATTACTGTACAATAATTTTTTCTTGGTGTCGGGATTTTTTTTCCCTCAGTGTATTTATTTATAAGGAATACAAAAGCGATTCATGTCCCCATGTTTTACAGTCCTTCAATATAGTCGTCAGCATTGTGTACAACCCGTTTCCAACGATGTTGAAGTCACAAAACACCTGTAGCAGCTCCTGTTCTGTTGATAGTTCCAATGGATCGGTCTATCAACGTTATGATTAAGGATGACACCACTGATACCATCACAGCTGTTCATGAGAATCAGCATATAAATCACATTGTTGGGGCTCTGAAGAAATTTCGAATGTCTTGGTGACCCATAATGACACCATTCGTTTGATTTGCATTTCAATTTTGGCTGGTACGATCTGGTCCAAATCTCATACAGTGTAATGATACTTCTGTACAACTTCTGCTGCTGCACATTCAATTTTTATCCAACTTCTCTGTTCTTGTTTTGAGAACATCCTGACAACACTTGCTTTAGACAGCAAGTTAATAGAAGGATCTGTTCTTCGCATCACTCCACATGCGCGTGGCGTAGGAAGAACGAATCGTTTTGCTGAAAGGTAAAGTAGGTAAATAACTAATGTGTGGTATACGTCACATTCTTCGGTTTGGTTGCGTGGTGTTTTTACAGCAGTGTTGCCACTATTAAAGCTCTAAATCCCGTATATGCTCTGAGTTCATTTCATGTATTGAAAAGAATAGACCTCGATTTAATGTTGAAGTATAAGTTCAAACAAAAGACTTTTTTTTACAACTATAATGCAAAAAAAAATTATAATTTCTCTGTTAGAAGATTATTCTATTTTCTAACAAGGATGTGGAATTAAATACTTATCCTCACTGCGTCCCGTCCGAAATTACTTCTGCTATTCAATGCGGAATAAAATGAAAAGAGTTCGTAAGAAAAAAAGAAAGTTTCGAATTGCATACCGGAGCTTAGAATAACGACGAATCATCCAGATGTGTAATTAGAGATGCTTCATTGTAATACAAAAACGAATTTCACTTCTTTCTTCACAAACCAGAAATAGAATAATACAATTAAATTTTGTTTTACTAAAATGTACCAGAAAAAAATGCCTCAAAGAGGAAGCTTACAGCAGTTTATTTTGGAAATTCAAAATAATAATAAAATAGATATGCTAATATCAATTATGTCTATCGTTTTAAATTCATACCTGTCTGTTCATAGAAAATTAAAACAATAAATTATGCAAAGTCACGAATTATATTTGACTTTTCTTATAAAATATTTAAATATCAGAATTAAACATCTCAAAAGACTAGTTTCTTATCCGTATGTTTTGAGAAATGATACTGAATTATAAAAATTTTATAAATGCTAATTTTAAAATAATTTGAACATTGTATTGTAAAGCAAGCTTCAAGGGTTGCAAGCCTCTTTTTTTAACAAAAAGTTTTTCTATTTATTTAATGAAAGCTCTATACTGCCAAAACTAAAAAATGGAACCAATTCATTTGATTGTAATCTTTAAATGTCAAGTGCTGATTTTAAACAAAATGCTCTATTTTGTCTTCTAAAATAACTATTTTGTTGTTTTTATTGCTTCTATTTGTTGATTTTCTTGCAATTCAAAATAAATTGGAATAAAGATATACACTAGAATTCAGAAGTTAAATAACAGGCCCAAAACGCGCATTTTCTAACAAAGAATTAAATATGAGTATTCAAATACAGTTGACATAATTAATAGGCATGGGGTATAAATTCTATTATTTTTTAATAAATATCTAAATATTTTGAGCAACCTGATTGGCTAGCAATTACTTTCAGAAAATAATTGGGGCAATGCAACAATAAGTTATGACACCAAATATTTTGAACCATATTATGACAGATACCAAAAAATTTGAGCCATATTGTTAAATACTCCAAATATTTTAGATGATATTGTTAAATACACCGAATATTTTGAACCGTATAGCTATATACACCAAATTTTTTGCATCGCATATGCATATTGCATCGAAAAGAAATCCATGATAACTGCTTTGAACTTTTGCAAAGGTATACTAATATGCCAGACACTAGAATATTAAGTCAGATTGTGACCAGGACATTAAATTTTATTGGTTTGTTTACCTTTAATTGCCAGAAATAAGTAATGTTTTTTTTTTCCTCCAAGAAATCATAAAGCTTTCTGTTCAAAAGATCTCAACATTCCTTCTTAATTTCTCTAACCTTACAAAAACTTAATACTTGACTATGTGTTGTTTATAAAGAAAAATGATAAATTACTTGCGTTCTAAAATAATCCATTACATTTGGACAAAGATGGAGAGTGATAATTACATTTTTAGAAGAAAGGAGACGCAGCTTTCCTTTCGTGAATAGTTCAAATTAGTTTTAAACCTTCACTTTCAGAAGTCCCGAAAGAGTGAAATATAATGACTGCCTTTGAACATATTTCAGTCTGTTACGTTTTGCGCAACAGTTTTAAGAGATGCCGTTAATTCTCTTTCTCTAATCTACAAAAAGGTGCTTGGAAATCTTGGTGAATGTGAAAGATTACACATTCCTGTTAAAGCTTAGAAAATTTATGCAAATTGGGGAAATGGAGCTAGATGTATCTTAAAATATCTTGGAGTAATTGTGGGTATAGAATATGTATGCGTCAAACTTAAGAAAGATAATTAGGTTAATTTTAAAACACTTGAATCTTTGTATTTAAGTATTCATAAATTTATCGATCGATTTCATTTCGGTGTATCTGGTGTGCTTCTCTAAGAAAAATTATGTAACAGGCACCTTTAACATAATTTTAGTCATAAGATATGCATATCTATCTAAGGCTATCTAGTATGTAATTGCGAGCTATTGAACACGTGGTTATAAAAGTTAACTGCTGAGGGCTACTTGACCACATAAAACGGAATTAGTTCTATCAGAAATAAAGAGGGAACTTGATTTTTCATACAAAATCATGAATTAGCTCTATTGAATCTCTGATAATTACACAGGGGGATTCAAAAGGAAAATCATATTTAAAAAAAGAAACAAAAATCCATAGATTGTCTCAATCTCTATTTTAATAAGACCACATTAGTATGAGATTATAATGTAAACAAAATATTTTACTTTAGCCGAATTATGAATTCCTACAAATAATATGGAAAATTTTTTTACCCGAAACAAACTGATACGTTTATTAAATCTAGTGAATTATTAAATAAAGTTGCAACAACAGCATAATGAATCCGAGATAACAAATTTCTGATATATGAGTTTTTCAATGCAATGTGTATGCTACGAGTAAGTTAAAGCTTATGGTGAAAACATTAAACACTTCTTATATAGTTAATTTTATGTTTATAATTTATCAAAAATAACTTTAGGTTGTGGTTAATTGATTTTGTTTGTCATTTTTCAGTTAAGCATTGTTTTCAAGGAAGAATAATGATTCAGGAAAGAGTTTGTAACTCTGTGTTTCTGAGTGATTTTAGTTTGTTTCTTTTTAAATTCCATTGCATATTCCAAGTGATAGGTATACAACTGTTGCTTAATTGTGCAAAAATTTAAGCTGAGTATAGTCCAGAACCTTAAAAGTCACAACATAGAAGCACACATTAAATTTTACAGTAGCATAAATTAAAAAGGGGGAGGTCTCGAGGTATTAAAATTAAATGGTATTAAAAAGTCTCGTGGTATTAAAATTTATAACTAAAGAATTGGTATGGGAATAAATATGTGAATAATATCACTATGTGTATATTATCAAAGTATCATATACTTTAAAAACTTTCAACATTTAACACACAATTATATTCAGCATTAACTTTTGTTGTAACAGCACCGAATGTATTATTCAATTTTACATTGTGTCAATTTCTGAGATAGATAGCATGTTGAATGTTATAAGGTAATTAAGAAATTAAATGCAACATAATTTTCTTTCCGTCATTTTCCGACAGCCAATACTATAAACTCTTCTTCCTTTTTTAAATAACTATTTCATATATTTGGACTATTTCAATTGACAATAAAGAACGAATTTTTTTTTTCTGATTTGGAAATGATAGACATCATTCACTCAATCAGAAATTATAAATTTAAGAATTTTTATCTTTGTATTCATTGAAGTTTCCTAAGACACTGATTCTAAATGTTTCTATTGACCTTGGATATTTCAGATAATTTATTCAGCTAATAAATCTATAAATTATTAAATACTGGGTTCAGTGATATCCTCCATAAATTAAAAATTCGGAGAATTAGCATTTCAAATGATAATTTTGCGACAATGCTACAACAGACAAATTTTGACTTATGCATTTAGTTTCGTACGTGCACATTTTGAAACTGCTTGCAATTTTGTATTCTGAAGACAATTTAAAAGAATCTGCGAAAATAATTTAAGCTTTTCTTTAAGAATAAATCAAAAGTATTTATAAAGCTACCACGTTTTATTAATCAAATAATAAGTTACAGTTAAGAAATTTCAGAAGTCATTGCTGCATATTTTCTTTGGTAATTTGAGCTTAATTATAATTTTTCACTAGGGTTAGCGAGCTTTTGAAATACTACTCAACAATAACGTTTCATTTAATGAGATAAATTACTTTTCTGGCTTGAGTAAACACGTAATGTTTTCTATTAAAAAAGTAAATCTCTTCAAGCAACTTTTTTATAACAATTATTTTATTTTTTGAAACAATTTTTTTAAAGTTCTCTTATCAGTATGATGTTTTTTCCCTTATGCTCGTAATTTATTTGAAAAAGAAAAAATTACGACATGAGAAATGTTAATGAATGGTCTTATTCTTTTCTTTTTGATACAGTTGATAAATTGAAAAAACTAGGCTTATATTATAATTTTTTTTATGTATTCCACAAATTTTAGTTCTAGAACTTAACTTAAAAGGGTATGTTAAATAAGCATATACATTGAACAATCATATAACTATAAACTTAACAGAATATGTTAAATAAGTATGCAATTATAAACTTAAAAGAATAAGTTAAATAAGCATATAAAGAATATATTAAATAAGCACATAAACTTAAAATAATATGTTAAATAAGCAAAAAAAGTACTTTCTGCAGTTTTAAACTATTTAAAAAGCTTTATTTGTTAAATAATGTCATTCTACATGACACTAAAAAGAGCCAGTGGGTGTACAGAGTTTTACCGACAGAATAAAGGTATAACATTATTAAATTTTGTTGATATTATTAAATTAATGCAATTTAAGGAAAATTGAATGTAAATAAGAGCTGTGCTTGAACGGAACTTGGTTGTAAATAAGTCTAGCATGTTATTTTTTAAATGAACGGCTAACTTTTCTTCATAAACCAACTGTTATATTTTAATTTCCCAGTCTTCTGAAGTATTCAATTCTTCAAAATTTGCAAAAAAATAAAATAAAAATAAAAATAAATAAATAAAATCAAAATATTATCGAAAGAAAGTTTATTTTGCCTATTTATATTTGTATAAATGAAAAAAAATAAATAAATATAATTTATATTTGCCAAAATAAATATAAAAATGAATATAATTTTATTTTGGTAAGCATCTTTTGAAGTTATTTTTGTAATTAATCCTATACATTATATTTTAATTGAACATCTTAGAAGTAAATATAGTTATAAATTCTTAAATAAAGTAGTATTATGCATCATTAATTTGACTGAATTTATTATTATCCTGGAGAAATTATTTATTATTTCAAAACTATTATATATGTCATCTTCTCAACACTTCGATCCAGAAAATTTCACATTTAAGAAAGGAAAACAATTTCAACAGTACAAATTTTGATTTAAACTATGTATTATTGATACATAATTACATTGATTATATCGTATGCTAAATTATGAAACTTTATTTTTGAAATTAAAATGCACTATTTCTTCTAAACAAAATATAAAAAAAACTGTAAGATAAATCTATGAAACTATTTTGGTGTGTAATTATATATATATTTTTTTATTTTTCAAAAATTTGTATACTTTATTATTTTTGAAAATTGTAATGAGTGTAAAAAATTATTTTGCATTTGAAAATATAAGAATGCTTGTAGCTGCTTTTTGGTTCTTGTAAAAGAAATATTCTTTCAGCACAAATTATTTAGCTTTTTGCATCAGGTGTGATAACCTCAGTTTATTTCAGTTAACAGCATCATTCTGTCTGAAGCTTGGAGAATTCGGATAATTTATGTATCCATTGTAGGCATTTGTTCGGATGAAACAAAAATATTTACCTTTTACGTTGTATTGAATATATTTTCCTTCACAAGCATTGAAATTTCGGTACATTGAACAATAAATTTTATCAGTTCCAGAAAGGTTATCCGTTTCTGAAAATAATATATATAAACGAAAATATTTTAGGAAATATTTCTTTTTCATATGCGATTTAAGATCGGTTGACGAATATAAGTAATTCCTGAAGCGTGCTCATAAAACAGCAATGTTTTCGTCATAGGAATGGATGAAATTAATATAATGTTTTTCGGAGTTTTAGATGGCTACTTATTTGAATTTATGGAATATTATGCAGTTTTTTAAGTTTTTAATACAAAATTAATATAATCTGTTAAATATGTCACAAAAAAGATAAACTTAATACTAAGATAATCAGTAATTAATTATTTGGCTTAGCAATATTTCTATGTTAGAGAATAGTTGTATAAATGCATAGTGGGCAGAGAGTAAAAGGTTATTTGTTAATATAAAATTAATGTAGGTGACAAAAAAAAAAGAGAAAAACTAATACAAATATACTCGGTAATGAATGATTTGACTGTAATATTTGTATGTTGGAGAATTGTTGCATAAATGCATAGTTGGCAGAGAATAAAAGGTTATTTGTTAATACAAAATTAATATAAACTGTGAAATAGGTGACAAAAAAAACTTAATACTAAGATAATCTGTAATGAAGGATTTGGTTTTGAAGTATTTGTATGTTGATGATTTGTCACAAGAATGCATAGTAGGCAGAAAATAAAAGGTTGTTAATTTATTGCTCTGAGTTAAACTATGCTGTTTCCAAAATTAGAGAAAGAGAAACAAACATGGTGAATTTTTAAAAATTAACTTTTTCATCTGTTGAGGACTTCAAAATGTATTTGCTACAGAGGAAAATCACTTTTCTGCTGACATTTCTATGTTGGTGTTTTCAAAAGCTCATTATCCGTAAATCAACGCATAGTGTGTAATCTGAATTTTTTCTTATGATTAAATTTTTTTCCTATTGTCCATAATATAGTGTTTATTTCAGTTTATGTACAATACATAATAATGACAAAGGTAGAAATTAAAAATATGTCCAATAATAAGAATAAAAAATCGGATTAAATTGAAACATCCAATTTATCGTTTCCCTGTGGTAAGCACAGGAAACGTATTCAGCATTTATTACTGATGCCGACTCAGGATATGAAAAATGTGAAATTCTGAGTGTACAGTTTGTGTAATTAATTTAGCAGAAAATTTCGATGTTTAGATAAAATTACCGATAATTAGCTGAAGATAGAAAGATTTATTGAAAATATATTTTTTAAACATTCGACTCTTTTTATAAATTTAGATAACTTTTAGGTGCTGTATTTCACAAAATAAAAGGGTTTAAACGGGAAATTAAAATAGAGAAGCATAAACTTAATTATCACTCAAGCGGATATGGTTATAGGAATTCGTTTTTAGCTCTGTACTGAACTCTTAACTCTCAGGATGTTAAATATACAGTAATTACGGATTGCTAATTAGAAAATGAACTCACACAGTCAACGTAATGCTGAAACAAATTTCTGTTACAATTTATATCAGCACTCATTAGTAAATCTAGAAAAAATAATAGTTAGAGCTGTGAAAATGATTAATCTTTCGGTTAAAAATGTTTTTACGCTGTAAAATTAAATTAAGGAAAACGTTTAATGATTTTCATTAAAATATCAAGCATTTGTGAAGAGGAAATAAAGGAAATAAATATAGAAATCCTACCTCTCTTTTAAGTTCAATTTCTTTTGTTATAAATGATAATTAAATAAATAGTTGGTATTTTAGGATTTTGGATTTATTGAAAATTTAGTAGTAAATATAAAGATAACAGCTGATAGTGACGTTAAAAATATCCGTATTTTAAAATCGAATTCAATAATTTGACATCAAAAACCTTTATATTTTTGCATATTATATATATATATATATATATATATATATATAAAGTAATTACCAAATTATTTTCATATACATTTTTGTGATTACAAATTTAGGAAAAGGAACAAAATATCATCATTAAAAAAGGTATTGATTATATGCTTCTATAATTATGTTATCATTTCAATACGTAAGACTTTCTTTAGATCAGGGCGTCCTAGGTGTGAGTCCCGTTTTGGGCATGGTTGTTCTACCTCTGTTATATCTGTGGTATGCGTGAATGTGCCCCCCTGTAAAAAGGGGTTGTACAAGCGAATGAGTGATGCGTAAGTAACAAAGCCGTTCTCTTGGCCTAATTGGCGCTACTAAAACAAGAGACGTACCCTATTCGCTTAAATCGCTGTCTTCGTAACAGCAGGCTTCTCCAATGGCAAGAGCCGTAATAAAGAACACAACAGGTTTTCTTTAAAACTAGATTGATAAATAAATTTTACAGACAGACCGTAGTGTCAGAAATGCATGTTTCAAATTCAGAGAATGTAAAATGTGAAAATTTACTAATAGCCCTAGATGGAATTTTTTTGCAGTAATTAAATTACTTTTAATAGGTTATACTTTGTGAGAAAAAGAAACTTAAAGTGGGTTTCATTTTATTTCCACAATGTATAAAAAATATTTATGCATCAAATTGTTCTAGAAAAAAAAATAACATAGTAAGTTATTTAAATTAAATATATCGTAATGTCATCTTAGTTTTGGGTTTGAAAATTGTATGTGAATTATATTTGTCAGAAAAAACTGTCTGAGAATTTATAGGACATACTTAAAGCAACGAAATATTAAATACTTTACTTCCTTCAATCAAATAAAACAGAGAGAACTATCTGTTCTTGCAGTTTCAGTTCACTTGTTACATAAATATCAAATTTTTTTCCTCATTGCGATTCGATTTTCATCATTACTGATTACATAAATATACCTGAGAAAGAAAGAAAATATGCATGAATGATTCTTAATTGATTTCTGCTTTGTCAAAGTTCTTTCTAATAAGACGAGCTTAAAATGTAATAAAACTCTAGAGGTGTTTGTACTAGATCTATCAAAGAACTGAACCCTTAATGATGGTTTGAAAAAAATTCAGTTTGACTTAAAAAGTCATTTATTTCGCCGAAAAGAGTAATTAATTGCCTCAAAACTATTAAACATCTTTTAATGTACTGTATTAAAATTTTTTGGTCATAGTAAAAACATAATTGTGATAATTCAGTCATTTAGGCAATGTAATAACAGGAAAACTATTCTTCATACATTGAATTCTTTTTAAAATTTGCTTATTAAAATAACATTCACACATTGAAAATAATATTAATAGCAAAAAAAAAAAAGATTGAACAAAAAAAACAACAAGTTTTTTTTTTATTTTTAAATTAGATGCTTGCAGACTTAGTTCATTTATTGTAAATGGTTGAATGTGGATTTTTATTCAAATTTTAAAAAAAGAAACATGAAATTTATGGTGGTTTATTTATTACCTTGTAAATTTTAACTTTAAACCTTGAGTTCAAAATCTGTTTGATCAAGCTTTGTATGTTTTAATAATGTACATCAAAATCATCTTTAATTATCAGAAATAATTTCAGTGAGTATTCTCAGCGGCATAAATCTTTATATTATGATTGAAATACTTACTTTAAATAGTTAAATGAATTTATAAGATCTTGAATAAATAAATAAATTTGTACTGAAGTTTTTACTTCTCTTTTTAGATAAAAAGCATTTGCTTAGATAACACTCCAAAAACGAATTTAAAAACTGCACTGAAGAATTTATGTGTAATTTATTTTATTTTTAGACAGATAATAGATTTAAGATATACTATAATAGTATGTTTCTTTGCTGATTGTCAGAAATAGATTTGCTTGATTGTAAAAAAGTATAATCATAGAAAGTGAATTGATTGGATCTTATATCTTATTTTATTAATTATTTGGAATAAAGCTTTTATTTTCAACATAAACTGTCTTATACGAAAGGAAACTAGAAGAAACAATGGAGAGTTTTAAAATACTAAGCCTCTTTAAAATAATCGTCAAGTAAAATACAGTAATAAGTCTAATTTAAAGTAATTACTCTAAAACACTCCTTGTCATTTTATTTTAAAGATGTTCAGATTTTTCAAAGCTAAACTGATCAATAAAAAGCTTTTTTTTTGGCTTCATCGGTATGAAATCCTGGCAAAATTTGCTCCAAAAACGTTTCCTTTGCTTAAAACACATTTACAAAGAGTGCTCACTTGTAATGAGTCCCAACAATTTTGCCTTATTGCACATTTGTACATTGCAGTAATTCTATTTGTCGAATGAAAGTGCTCCATTAGGTTATTATTATGTAATTATTGGGTATTAAGTACTTAAATTGGGCACTCATTTTTCTTGAGTAAAATTCTTTGCACTTTACATTTAAAAAAGTAATTTTGGAAATAGATTAAGTGTCATGTATCGCTTCCTGCAAACTGAACAAACTGTGAGTCATTATGTACCTAAAATACAGATAACTAATAAAAGCTCTAATTGTTCCTATTTTAGTGCAACTCTTGAAAAGATTCAATGATTTCAAAGATCAGAACATTACTTATCTGAGAAAATTTAATATTATTAAGAAATTAGAACAGATAAAATTAACTAATGATTATTAGACTTAAATTGGCATTATATATATATATATATATATATATATATATATATATATATATATAT
>JAPMOQ010045994.1:6416341-6428910 GCA_026543055.1 Argiope trifasciata
ATTAATTTCATACATAAGTAATGGATGTTAATTATTAAAACAAATTTTGAAGAAATCTACACCAGAATTCAACAATATTTTTTATCATTATATTTAAGTTAAACTCAACTCAACCATGGAAAATATTTTCATGAAACTTGTATTTTTTTGCTTAAAAATAATAGATTATTACTCAGAAAAATACCGGCACAATATAAACTGATTTAACTCTAATATTACTCCGTTGAATCATTAAACCCATGTTGCTGAGTTTGAGTTTTCTGAAATCATGGCTACTATAAAATGCTAAAAGTCAAGTACGTATAATTCAAACTACTTGAATTTTTCTGTAAATGCAGAGGTGTCGACTTAATAAAATTAGGCAGCGATTTTTAAAAATATTTTTTAGAAAATATTTTAAAAATACCAAAAGTGAAAAATCTGATATTTTCCCAAAACACCTAAAAATATTTTTCTCCAAAACTAATTTAGGTATACAAAATCGAATGTCTGATTCCATTTAACTCCTTAGGAGGATTCTTCAAAAAACTTGGAAAAATATTTAAAATTGAATGAGAAAAAGCATTTTAAAAAGGTTATTTTTATTAAAAAATACAGAATTTATGAACAGGAAAGATATTTCAAAAATTAAAATTTCTGATCAGTTTACATTTAACTGCAGCAAAACAAAACAGAATCCTTGTAAAATGTAGAAAAAAATTAAGGGAGGGGAGTACTGAGTCCACTTATGTATTTTAATAAAAGACTGATAACACTATTTTAAAGTATACGGAAAAATGCCCTCAGTTAGGAAGGAAACTTGTTTGGCTAAAACCTACTGTACTCATTTAATTAAAATATTTTTTATATAAGATTAGGGGACTTTTTTGCTTAAAATTTTGTTTAGTTCAGATCAAAACCACTGCCAGATGTTTTGAAATTGCCTAAATTGCTTGATTAATCGGGCAATTGCAAAATTATTGCTAATTAATTAAACTGCTTAAATTAATTGGTTATTATCGTGAAATAAAGGAATAATCCCAAAGGCAGTCATAATCACTTATAACTTTTAGCGAATATAACTGCTTTCTGTGTTATATTTCTCAGATATTGGAAGTGGAACTATCTAACGCATTAAAAAGATATTAAATAATGTTTCAAATGAGCAAAAACTGGTGAACCCCGTGCATTTAAGAATTTTATTCTTAACTGCGCTTAAAGAATTTAATAATCCAATTTCAAACTCTAGAGATCTCTTTTGGTCCAATTTCTTTAATTAGCTTTTAAATTGCATTGTCCATATATTTATTTTTCCTATTTAAAGTGAATGTCATAAAAAATTCCTAATTGCATAATTTTGCAGATAAATAAACAGCTATAGCACTTATATTAGTTTTTTAAATTAACCCTCAATCAATCTTTGTTTAAAAAAAGCTCCAGATTGTCAGAATTCGACAACGACACCCTACCTCTTGTCACGAAATTTACTCCCATATGCTTGCTGTTGTTGCTTATCCCCCTCAGATTAAATTGCAATTCAAACCAAATCTAAGGGATGCGGGGAAAGACAGGTGCAGTAGATTCTATGGGTAAGGGCCTTTGAACACCCAAGGGCAGAAGCCTGACCTCCAGTTCATATGAAGATGACACACACTCGCTTGCACAACCCCTTTTTACAGGGCGGCTATTTCACACACTTCAGAGATAGATTGAACACAGGGTAAAAAAACAGCAGTTCCCGAACCAAGACTCGAACATGGGATACCGAGATCACAGGGAAGACGAGCTACCCTTAAGCTAGGACGCTGACAATATGCTTGTAAATTTCAAAAAGGCTTTGCAGATATTGTTAACAATATTCCACAACTTTTACAATATTCCAAAAGCAATTAACTCACTTTTCTTTACTGAAATATTATATATATATGTACAGAAAGACATTTGTATATGAAAAGTTTAATTTAATTGCCACATTATAAGAATTTTGAAATAAATAGAAAGAAAGGACTCTTATTTATCCCAAGCAATTATTATTAGAACAAGAAATTATTTAAAATTAGAAAGAACCCTTTAAAAAAAGAATTATTTGAAAAACGCACTTAATTAATTTTATCATTTCATTTTTGGAAATCTGCGGGTTTTGAGCAACTGATATCAAATCAGTTAAAATAATGTGTTACATGAATTACAAAAAATATTTTAGAGTATAATTGTTTGTCTGATTTTATAGATACATTTTTTTTCTTTTAGGCTCTCTGCAGATATAAGGTGAATTGCTCTCAAAGCATTTTACGTAATTAAGAGAAATTTAAGCTCTGATTACCTTCAGTACCTAACATGGCTGGCACTCTTAATGTTGTTCGCTTTGGTGGTGTTTCTAATAGCAGCCACTTGGCAAACACCAGCGCTCCCACCTGCCATCCTGCTCTGGCAACAGAGTCAGTGGTTCTTTTCTCTTTTGCCGCTATCGGTATGGGCATGAATATCTTCTTAATGTGTATGATCGGGACAAAGAAGTCCTTGAGAAGGTAAGTGTCAGTTTTTTTCCAATAAAACAAAATTATACATAACACTTTCAACACTACTGACAAGATATTTCGTCTTTCAGATACTTCCAATTACAGGTTTCTATGCACAAAAATTTGACAAAAATTTCAAAAAAATGGCTATTGGCTAAATTTTCTGATATTTAATAGCAAGTTCAATCTATCTAAATTGGCATAAGAGACGTATTTTAGCCCACAGAAACCTGTAATTGTATCTGAAAGACGGGATATCTCGTCGATAGCTCTGAATGTGTTGATAAAGAATAATTTATAGGATGTCTGCAATTTAATCAATGAATAAAAAATGATAAAAGCAGTTTCATAAAGTATATAAGCATGGTTTGCATACACGTTCACTTTAGCCCACATTGTTTTATTGCTATGAATATGCAACAGCAAAGACATAATCCTATTTCATTTTTACTTACGAAGAATGTATTGATAAATTATCGTATAGATTACTATTTCATAAAACAATAAAAATAAAAATAATATACAGCAATAACAATTTTTATTACCATTTTCTTTACATTTCTAGTAATTTGAAAGAGATTAATTATTAACGGAGTGTAAAGCCTCATTAGTTATCAATTTAAAAATAAGCAAATGAGAAATGACACTTAAAGTTTATGAGCAGCACTTTTCATGGAAATAAAATACGGAGCTGAGGTATCTAGATTCATTCATTGACCCGTTCATAAGGTTTTTAAAAATGTATTTCAGAATTTTCTCTTTAAAAAACCAAATCCACTTAATTAAACATAAAAAAGTTTATAAAAATAAAATTAGATATAAAACTGTAGAACATGAAAGTGGGATTTATTCACTAATTCGTTTCTAAAATTTTTATTTACTTATTTTTACTTTCATTATTCTTTCATTGAGAAACCAAACCCGTTGAATTTTTCAAATCAATTGTATGTTACATTTTTAATGCATCCAATAAATACACTTACTCAAGCTAGTTTTGGAAGGTGATAAATTAGATGACGAAAAATACTTCATAATTGAGATTTTTTAAAAATATAATCCACTATAACAAGGACATTTCGACTCGAAGCAGTAAATAATCTACCATATCGTCTCAGTATCTTGTCTTTTTTACAATTCAGAAATAGGGATTTTCATTCAACTATAATTGCCACCTGAATTAAACTTTTATTGTAGGATTCACTTTCTAGCTTCTTCCATAGCCTCGAGACGAAATGGTGTTGTTGCTACTTATGGCACTTTACAAGCCCGCTGACAGAAAGCTATCAGCGATTTAAGCCTAAATTATCATCCCTTGTTTTTTCAGTAGCGCCAACTAAGGCCAAGAGTCAGATTTAGCTACTTCATGCTTCACATTTGCTTGAACAACCTTTTTTTACAGGGGGGGGGGGCACATCCACACTACTAACAGATAGAACACAGAATAACAACCATTCTCTAACGAGGATGCCCAGGTCACGCGGAAGACAAGCTACCTCTATGCCAGGACGCAGGCAGACGAAATGTTTACGGAGTTTATCAAATAAGTCACCCAACAGAATTCAGATTCCTCTTTTAATATTTATTGCACTTACACTAATGGACTTTTATTAGTAACAGTAAAATTCAGTGTAACTGGTCCTTTTCGAAATGAAATACTATAGTAACTGAAATTTGAATAATGTATTTGAGTACAGCAGATATTCCCCCGTACATGTTTTTCACAAAGTAGTTATAATTAATCTTCCCCTATAAACAGCATCATACTACTCAAACGGGTGAACATATCACAACGAAATTTGGTTCAAAGACAATACACGAGATGCGTTCAAAGGATTCATCAAAATATTTTCATTTCCTAAATGTTCGCCAGAGAGCCCCTTTTCTGAAAAAACATTAATTTTAAAACAATTTTCAACCAAAACGGAATACAGAAAGAACATTAGCATTTATTGACTAGTTTCTGATTACCTTGCCATTGAACTACATTAAGTAAAGATAAATAGAAAATATTACCTTGTTTCAGGCATAAAACAGTACAGATTGCAGAAACAAGAACAGATTAGGTCAAACTTGCACAAGAGGAGCAGTTATGAATAGTGTCCTGCTGCAAAATTTGAAGTTAATGGACAATATGTACAACAGCAAATCATAAGTGATTAGTTGTGATGCTTCGCACAATAAAGCACCATAGAGTTCTTTAAGCCATTCAACATTGCAACACCGTTGCAGCAAAATACCGCCATCGCTACAACCGGAAACATCGACATAAAACATGACAACGACTGCAAACGTTTCTTACCCTAATCCCTAAGCTTCCTCTTATTCGTAAGCATGAAAATCTCGTCATTTTTTCCCGGTTTAACATTTTATTTCTTGCTCTGGATTGTTAATGTTGTTTCTGTATTCCGTTTTGGTCATTTATTGTGATAAATGTAATGTTATTTGGGGAAATCTGCCCTCTGGTGAACATTTTAGTTCTAATTTTTTTTTCGAAATTCGCTGAGCGTGTCTAGTGTATATACCAAATTTCGCTGCAATCTGTCCATCCGTTTGCGTTGTAGGATGCTATTTATAGAGAAAGTTTAACTATTACCAACTTGTATAATAGAAGAATAAAAAAATTATAATAAAGTGTTTATTTAACAAGAAAATTCGCTAAAAAATATATGATTAAAAAAATTGCATTTGTTAGTTTCACTTCGTATAAATTGCAGTTAAAAATAACAAGATTATTACTATATTAAAAACTGCATTTATCTGAGATAAAAGTATAACTTTTATAGAAAAAAATGAGTCTGTAAAGTCAAAAGTGAACAGCACATTCAATTTTTTTCCTATTTTTCATTTGCTTGTATATTATTCAATTTTAAAATTGTTAGATGATCAGCATCAAATACAATTAAATTCAATTTCTGGTCAATTCTATTATAGTTCGAGATTTGAACTCTGGACACTGGCTTTATTTTAAAGAAAACTCCTGCTTTTTAACGAAGAAATAATATATAATCAAATTAATATAATCGGATAAACTAATCTTGAATTATATACTATATTGTAATTTGTTTTTCAAAACTTCATTTGATACCAAATTCCAAATTAAGGAAAATATTTCTTAACTAAAATATTTTTTAAATAATTAGCAATACCACTATGTATGTAAAGAATTTGTTCATAAGAACCAAATGTATAAGACAATATTACTTAAATTAGCGATAGTAAAAACTGGACTTTCTAATTAAATTTTTGGCGCAGAAGATTTTCTGCGTTATAAACAAGATCTTAAATCCTAACATCTCTCACAAGTTTAAATTAAATTATTTAGTACAAAATTTATGACTACTGAAGCCCTTACGTTTTTACAAGTATTTTTTAGTTCAAGCTCATTTCCATAGAAGTTGGAATAAAAAGATGAAGGAGAAGAATTCTTGATGCGCTTTTGACACTTCAATTTTAGCGAAGACAAAGAGAATGATGTATAGCGTCATTGTACAAGTTTTATACAGCCATCTGAAAGAATTCTTCAACATATTTTGGGATGAACAGCTTTCTTATAGACCCTTCCACCTGTATTCTCCCAATCTATTTGAGAGAAACACGGAAAATTCGAGAGACAATCATTATGGATTTCTTTTCTCTTGAATCGTGTTTTCTTTACAGATTTTTTTTTCTCTTCTGTTTTTTAGCGTGTCCATTTTTTTACCTTCCAATGTTTTATGCAGTTTCTAGAATGTCCTAACGTTTCAAGAGTTTTGCTTTTTAAAACATAAAAAATGAAAGGCAACTTCATGTTTTCCTACATTTTAACCGAAATGTCATTTGAAGATTCTGTAAAGCTACTGAATCTAAATGACCTTACCAAATGTCTTTTATTTTCATATATATATATAATTGGAAGAGAATGATAAATAAGTTTTCCTGCCAGAAAAAATGATATCGATCTTTATGAATTTTATAAAGATGCATTAAATATATATAATAAATAGAATTATTCAAGCCAGATTTCCATCCGAAAAAAAATTTCAATGAATATAATTTATCGCTCATTGTAAAACATACTCAAAGCATTCTTTTAAAAATATTATACATTATTAAGGATAATTTTAATAGAATAAAGCTATTACTTAGTATTTAAAATGTTAACTGAAACTGAGATAAATTAATGTTTTTCCCCTTTTCTATTTAAATGGTAAAATATCACAATATTAATGATTTTGTTCTGAAATTTTAAAAAAATGATTAAAAAAATAATTTAATGCTAATAACTTAAAAGGTTTTCATTCAATGAAATGCAAAGGAAAAAAGAAACTTTAACGTAATATGTTACAATTATCTTGAGGGAAAAAAGGACAACTCGTGGTGATGTCTCGATTCTATAACGGAATGACTGTAAGACCTATCCTTCATTTCAGAAATAATGTGTTCAACTTGGATTTCAAATGAGCTTATGATAGTGATATAGAAAATCAGAGAGCGTTGGTACAAATCGAGCTGCTGCAAATCTCATTATCCAACCAATGAAAATATTAACATAAATGACAGTTTAATTTTATGGATATTTTAATAGGTTGAAAAATGCAAGTTCAAATAAATAATTTATTAAATCAAAGAAGTTAATTTTAAATAAGAATTTGTTATATTAATTTTTTTAGAAACTAATACGAAACAATTGAATTAATAATAACAATTTAATTAAAAAATTTCAGCTTAGATTATTAATACACTAATATTTAAAGTATCAATTTTGGCGATAGATATGCCTTATTATCATTAATATCATTATTTTGTTCAATCTAAGATAAATTTTAGTTTAACAAAAAAAAAGTTTCTAAAAAATCTCAAATATCATTTAATAACCAGCGAAGAATTAGCTATTTTTTTAGGATTTCAGGACTCTTATGGAATAAAATTTTATAGGAAAATATATTTATAGTTTGTATAAAGATATATTTAATTGATTAAAACAGGACCTTTGGTAAGATCCAAGCATGAGCTAAGGTATTCTGTGATACGTATATGATCTGAGCTTTGAGCTCTATTACATCAGGAATTGCGCACTATAATAACAATATTTTAGAGCAAATCATTCACACCAGGTGATAATATACAGTTCGTCTTGTACTACCACGTTTCTTCAAATTAGTCTGAGAAAAATTGGCCATTTCAGATTTAACAAATCAAACAAACAGGTCTGAAGGCACAGTAGCTTTCAATTTTCAGCATTTAAACAGTTCTTTTATTGTGCTTCGTACGATAGGGTATATTTCTTTACAATAAACATTCAAACACATAGTTGAATTTATATATGGTGAGCTTTATGTTTTGTTCACCATATCTGCTTGTTATTTTTAATTGGTGCTCACGTATTAGATGTTATATCAGTACGATACATTGTATTTCTCTTTTATCTTCATTACTGAATTCTACCTATATGACTTCTACTTCTTAGGACTGTTGCAATGTGCGGCCTGCTTGAGTATTCCTAGTCCGCTTTAATTGTTTCTGTATTTTGAATTATTTAGCAGGTTTTAAGTTATTTCACACAGCTATTGCAGCATAATAGTTCCTAATTTATTTATCAACTAGTACGGAAACGTCATTAAGTTTTCTCACTCTCACATTATGCTTGAGAACGCAATAAAAAAAGAATAGTTATTAGATACCATTTAAAAATGTTTCACTTAGTTTTTTACATCTTTGACTTCAGTATTAGATTTCTAATTCACAAAAAGAATAACAGAAATTTCCTTTCAAGAGACTAGACTCACTGTATCGGGAATGGAGAGTTTGAACCATATTAAAAATAATAGCAATAAAAGCAAAACACTTTCTGTTATATATGAAACTGATATTAATTTCACTAAAATATTTAAAAAATGATTGCTTCTATTTAGTTCGAAGCTAGATTCTGTTGATCTGATTTAGCATGCCGAGTAAGAATTATTAAACATCCCAAAAGCTACGGATAAGTGATGCAATGAAGGAGAAAAAAAATGTTTTAAATCGAGCAATAATGAAGAAAAAAGATTGTGTGAAATCTTATTTTTTTAATGAGATTCTTGAAAAGAAAAAAAGGTGTTTTTTTAAATCATTATTCAAACTGAAACTTTAAAGTTTTACGAAGTTATGAACTCATAAATTAATTTGAAATTTATTAAATAAAATAATTTAGTAATAAAATATTCTTGAATTTTCAATTAATGTAAACGTATAACATATTTCAATTTAAATACATAAATGTTCAGTTTAAACTTTTATAAATTTGGAAAGATGCAATGTCATCCATTCTTTAGTCGGTTCGCATATTTCAAACGCAATCACACAAATTCCTGCAAAAAAAAAAAAAAAAAAAAAAAAAAAAAAGAACTATTTCAAAATCGTTATAACACGGCATTGGAATTTTCTTCCCTTTCTGCATAAACTTCAGATTTGAAGAGGTATAATTTGAGAAAAGAAATCCAAGATCATCAAAAGGATTTATATTCCACACAAAAGCGTTACCATGACTAGAGAACATTTGGTAGTTGAAGATGCTAATATTTTAGCTATGATTATAGTGCAGACAGAAGAATATTTGTACGTGATTGATGACTAGTAGTCTCAATCGTATTCTTAGTAGTAGTCATGCTTATTTTTAGGCAATGTGATATGTTACGAAAATTGTTCAAAGAAAAATTAAAGTATCAATAAATAAAGGAATGAAATTAGATTTAAAGAAAAAAAGACACACAAATTTGATTAATTGAGCCATAAGTGTAGTTTCAATGTAATAGAAGATTATGAAAATAATAATTCAAGAACAGGCGAATAAATTTATTTTACCCTATTTAAATTTTGGTTTCATAAATTTCAATAGAAAATAAATGCCATTCGCATTCGAAATAGATATTTTAAGATATTGGAATAAGAAAATGTTTTTGTTGGCAATTAAGAATGAAGAAGGATCTACGCAGTTTGAGATTCAAATTAGTTTGATGACCACAAATTCCAGTTTTCAGGCAGACAGGGGAGAAAGCAGGTTTTATCCAATACAAATGTCTTAATATAATAATAAATATAAAACATTGTTTCAGAATTAGAAGTAATTTCAAAGGATTGCCAAGGACTTTTTAACAAAAGAAAAGATCCATGAGGCATGAAATGCAGTGTTATTAGAAATACCGTCACCCATCATCCTAATGATATCGTAACATTATTAAAAGAGATAGGTGGACTTTTTTAGAATCCTTCTAAAGAGAAAATATCATAAAGTTGTGAAATACAAAATAAATCGACGGATTATGTTTTCATTCGCTTTACCCTAACATATAAAATTTTATCTCAAGAGCGTATTGTTATCAATCTGTAATCTCTGCTTCCGTACGCCATTAGTCTCACAGTAGGAAAGAGATTTTTACAGATATTTATAAAGGATGCTGAATGAATGCCAGGTCAATGATCATCATCGATGACTTATGCCATAAAAATGAAGTTTCGCGAAAATTCTGGAATTTTATAGATAACTCTCTTAAGGAATCCGACTGGATTAAAAACAATAGTTATCGACCACAGTGGCGAATTTTTAAAAATTGTCATTTCTTTTAGTTCAGATTTTCCAAAATAGTTTATCTTTTCTAGGAAAAGGAAGGCCTGACCTATTATTATCCAGAGAATTTTAAGCAGAATTTATTTTTCAGCTAAAATTTGTCTTCAATTTTCTCAACACTTTGATTTTCCTAAAAATTATTCACCCTTAACGTGATATCTCATTTACAAAGAAATTTCAGCGTGTATTTTAAAAAATACGGGCAATGAATTGAGCCAAAATGTTATTGAAAAACAATGAATCAAATCCTTTTTGAGTTTCCTATGATGCGCCAGTTGGTTATTTTCTAAATCAGTTGACGGCACTTAGAAAGTCCATTAAACCAAGATAACCATCTATTAAAAATAAGTTAAAAATACAGATTAAAAAATGCCATCTTCTCTTCTAAGTTATTGGGTTAAAATTGCTGATTAAAACATATAAATAAATAAATACTACAATGAGTTTTGTAAAAATAGAGAAATAACCTCTAAGTGATATGAAAAAATTGTGAATTATCATAAATACACAGGAATACATTATCTTTCGCTTTTATCTTTAATAATATTTCAAAAAATCAGCAGTCCCAGTAGCATTTTCCAAGAGCAATGTTGCTAGGAGATGTTACTATATTTTTAGCAGTGAGTGATGAATGCAAAATATAAAAAAAAGAATACTTTCATCTTTTAAGAATAAAATTTTAATGTGGAGCAGTAAAAATTAATCTCTCTATCTTAATACTACCTAGAAAATTTAAAAATTGTTTAAAAATCAGATATGGTTTTTCGGAAAATTATTTCCGAAATACCATATCTGATTATTACTGTTGGAATTAAAAAAAACAAATAATTGAAATTTAAATGGGGTTATCAATAAAGTATATTCCGCACTTAAAAATTTAAGACAATATCAAATAAAAAAGACATTGTAATAAGTTTCATGCAACGAAGAATTCTCTGCTTCATTCTCATTTTCATAATTTTTACTGTCTAATTGGCCTTTTAAAAGAACCTCTTAATAGCAACAAGAAAATTTTAAAATTAAATTCAAAATACCATATTTAATTATTACTAATGGAATTTTAAAAACCAAATACGTACATGTAATTTAATTGTGATTATATCAATAAAGTCTATTCTGATCTTAGAAATTTAAGATAATATGAAATTAAAAATACTTTTAATTAAATTCATTGTAAAATAGAATTCTCTGCTTCGTTTCCATTGTTCTCACTGCCTAATTGGCTTTTTCAAAGAACTAAAATTGAACTGGATGTTTTGTAAAGATTACAGGGTCGAGTATATTTCTAAAATCACATAAAAATTGTAGATATTCTTGAGATCATTGCTTCCAAATTCATAGAAAAGTTATCAACAAATAAATTAAAATTATTTAAGCAATATTAATTTAGTTTAACTCAATTAGAATTAATTAGAGAGAAAAAATAATCTAAGATGTCCAGGCATTATTCAAAAGGTTATTTCTCATGTTTAATTAAAATAATTCATTCGCCTTTCGGATAGGTGATCAGAATCAAAGCAGGAAGAAAGAAATAGAATAACTTATGCTAAAACAAAAAAATGATGAAGTATGATTATGATGACTCTGTTATTATTATTAAGAATAAGGATATTTTCATTACATTTTATGAAAATAATAGAAAAATGGAAAACTTGCAAGCTCATTTTAAGTAGTTTTTGAAGTTTTTACGCTCTGAAACATTTGGAGATTAAAATGTAATAGATTGAATTTTCCTACTTCGTTTATGTTTATTGAAAATCAAAATTTAGATCGAGAACAAATATTTCCAGAAAATAATCATCGCTAATGAGATATTTGTAAAATTATTTATTCAGTATTTGAAAAATTTAATTAGTTTTCGCTTTAATGTGCGGTTATGTGTCTAATGTTTCCTTAAATATTTGAAAATAAACCAATTTGCATTTTTAATACTGAAAATACTTGGAAATATATCACATCCTATCGAAATTGGAACAAGATTAAGTAGCAACCTTTTAAAATATAAGAAAATCTTAATTGCTTTTTTGATGAAATTTAAATAGGCAGGTAGAAAATTTTCGAGATTTGATTCGTACAAAAATGTAGCAATACTCTTTGCAAATTGATTTAACCTCTTTCAGAACATAAAATAGCAAATATAAACTTCTTTTCCTAGTCTGTGACAAAGTAAAATAAAATAAATCTGGAAGATACAATTGCAAATTAATTCCATTTATCATTGCTTAAATATTCCAAACCAGAAAATTACCCTCGCTGGTAATTAGAGGAGGTAATTAAAACAAACCCTGGAGGTAATTAAAACAAATAGTTTTTATTGTTTTTAATAATTCATTAAGACTGCCTTTAAATTAATTCTCAGCCCAATTTATTTACAAATTTAAAAGGAAATTTATTTATCTAAATGATTATCAGAACTTTAATAAATTAAATATTCCTTAAATTTCAATATTTTGCTAATTTATAACTATTTATAAATTATTTTATATATA
>JAPMOQ010045994.1:6438910-6467298 GCA_026543055.1 Argiope trifasciata
TCAAATTTTGGTTTGATATTCGCATTGATATTCTTTTAAAACGGGATATAAATGTTATTGCTTAAATGATCTGGGAACTTGCTTGATAAATGTAATTTATTAAATTTAATTTAATAATAAATGTTATATTAATTAAATTATAATTTAAAAAATTATGAGATAAATGTAGTTTGTGAATATAATACTCATAAACTACATTTATAGAGAACTTATTTAAAGGAAGTAAGACGTCAAAAAAGACTCTTTAAGGGAAATTTTCTATAGTTTGGGTTTCATTTACATATAAAAAAAGTATTTTTATATGGAAATCCAATTATTAATTTGGATATTTGATAACATCGAAAAAAAAAATGAAGTACTGTTTGTTTAAAAAAAATATCTATACTTCCTTTCAAATATGATCTTTGGTTATTATCATATATCTTATATGAGAAATGGTTCATAAATTTTATGAAAAAATAAATCCCATCTCATTTTTAAATATTTTTATTAATTATTAAATTAATATTTTTTAATTTATTGAAGATGAATGGCGTATCTGAATTGCAATGCCCAAAATTACTTCAATAACAATTATTATATTCATTCAAATGCTTATAGTATGTTATATGCTTGTAATAATAATTTGCGAAATAAAAAAAATTAAGAAATGTTCAGCCAATTTAATTTAAAAGATTTGAGCTCCAGAAATAAATTTATAAATGATTAAACTACACTCTTAAATTTGTAACCCTATACATTTTTTTTTCATTTTGGAGTGTTGAGAAGACATAAAAATATATTCTACTTAGCTTTCTTTTTTGAATTTTAATTAAAACAAAGGGGTTATTAAAGGTAACTAGCCTAAAAAACTTAATTTTATTGAAATTTTGCCTTTAAATTTAAAATAACTAATGGATGCTACTTTTGTAGTTCTGATTTCTAACGGTTCATCAAGTACTTTTACGAAATAGTTAAAAAATAATATCTGTGATCAAAACAAAACTACGTTTGATTCGAAATTTTAAACACCCTAAACTTTTAAGCATTGGTTTAATTTAGTTATATTATTCCGTCAATGATCACTTTAAAATTGGTGATGAACAACAAAAAACTTTTGTTTTTGAAAATTAGATGATTTTTGGGAGTCCGATCTAAATTTCATACATACAAAATAATAATAATTCTATAAAAGAATGTCCTAAAAGTAATAGCCAATAATAGCCGTCATTTGTTTTTAATAGCTTTGTATGCTCAATTCTTTGAAGCATACAAGACAGATATAGATGTGTAGGAAGATGCATAGACCACAACGTTATTTTGAGAGAAAAATTTAGTAAAAAAGAAAGAAAAACATTTTTTATAAACAAATAACTTTGTTTTATTTGTTAATTAAGTCAATTTGTAAAAAAAAACTTATAATTTTTACATTAATATTCCCCAAGTGTCCTGCTTTCTATGACGGTCCACAATCGGAATAACTTATATTTTCCAAAAACTAGTGTGTGTGGAGGGGAGGGGGGGAGCTGAATTGCAAATTTTATAAAAATTGTCCAATAATAGTTTTAAAAAAGTTTGATGCTTTTGCAATCGCTCTTTAAAGCTGACTTAAACAAAATGCAAGGCATTTGTGTTGCTATGCATTTTATTCATTTCTAAGAACATATTTACGCAAACAGTTTTGTATTGTTAGATTAGTTTAGTTATAACGTTCCATTTTAAAGAAACTTTAAGACTATTTGAGAGCGCATCTCGTAATTTTGAAGCACGATAAGAGACGGCGATACATGAGCTGCCATCACCTTTCCAAAATTTCACGCCACACCAACGGGTCGAATTGTAGGAGTAACTAAAATAAACATCTGTACTCTACAATCGAAAAATTCCATTTTCATTATTTTAAGAATTTTGAAGAAATGAATTTAATACTGATTTACACTTTATTCGTTTATTGATAATATTAAAAATATAAGATTTATATCATTTGCGTCTAAAGTAAGGAGCACTGAACGAATGCAGATGGTATTAAGACTAGCAGATTTGCATCCCATTTGAAAATAATATTAGGGCTGATTTGGATGGCCTTTGTAATTTGTAATTCATGTCAGATGTCGAGGATGACTGGCATTCCTTTTCCAAACTTCCTCACCACTCAAAAGGGAAGACGTTTGGCCAACGACATCACATTTCAACGTGCATCAAAATTGCATACATGACGGATATTTAGAGAAATTGGATTTCCTTCCTGGAAGTCTTCGTAGGTTTGGAAGAAAAAGAAACTGCTCTAAAATTCAGATTTTATCATCGAAAATGTGTAAATATATAAAAATATTTCTTTTTTTCAAGGGTGGATTATAAAAAGCTACAATATTTTTTTTCTCTCCAGTTTCAATCATTTTAGTCCAGCATTCAGAAATCCCATTTTATCAACTGCATGCCATATAAAGGAAATGTCAGCCATTTCCTTCTTGTACTTCACCTATAGGAGCAATACTGGTCGTATATTTCAAGAACAGCCACTGACGAGATGTTTTGTATTCATTCGAATCTAGAGATAAAATCTGATGTTTCATTTTCATAGATTCCAGAAAATCGCTTTGTTATATTCAAAATGAAATGTGACAAAATAGTTTTTTATGCAGGAAAGTTCGTGTTTATTTGGATAAAAAGATGTTGATATTCTTTCAAAAGGCAGCATTGAAGTTCTTTAAGGTTATTTTGCTGAATCTGAAAGTGCCATTGAATTTCTTTCTCTATGAATTATAAAATGTTATAAACAAGAAAAAACGAGGAACCACTATTTGATTAATCTGTACCTAAGAACGAATTCTGCAATAAGAATAAATTTTTAGAGATGTTTGAAGTTTTAGAATGTTAAAAATTTGCATCTCATTTATTGTTAAATAATTATCTTGTTACCAAATTTTAAAGAAGGAAAGTGAAGTAAAAACCTGCTCTAAAATATTTGTTTCATTCATACTTGTATTTAAGTAAGAGAATGATTAATAAACGAGCAAATGATTAACATAACAAGTAAACTTTTTTTAGCGGAATCAATTCTGTTCATTCAAAAATCGGAAGGTTATTTTAAGATTTGTCTTGCTATTCCCATTATTCTGGAGGCTTGATTATTGCAAAGAAATAAAATCACCTATTTTGGGGTAAACTTAATTCTTTAGTTTAATTATATTAACTACATTAGTTATAATAACATAACTAAATGTAACAAAAGGGCAAATTTCCAGACCTTGAATTATCAGAATTTCGAAAACAACAACAGACACCCGAGAAGGTATCTCTTTTTCTCCTAGTTTCCCCAACACATCAAAGGGAAGGCATCCAGCTCATGTGTCAGATTTGAAGAGCACTAGACCCGCATGCAAGAAGAAATTCCGAGGAATCTGGTTTCGAACCTGTAGCTCTCTGGCACCGATATCAAAATTTTAACATGAAGGCATCTCGGTGTAGTTTAATTCGTTAACTAATGCTTGATTCATTTATTTTTATAACCGACAGTTTCAATCCTCTTGATTTTAAAATTCAGTATGTAAAACGAGCGTTACAGAATATTAATTCTGGTGAAATTATTTTTTGTTAATAACAACTCCAGCTGACATGCGATAGTTCAATCTTAGTTTAGCTTTATTATATAAACGTACCATTTTAAAGCAACACTAGGGCTATTTTTGGATGGAACTCGTAATTTTGAGTGGCGATCAGATGACGAGGACAACACTTGAGCTTGCAGCCACCCGGAATCAAATCTCGATTTGAAACCCTCCTATTCCGAAGCGAAGACTTTACCACTTGGTCACTGTGGCCAGAATAAGATAGAAATATTCAAGTAATGAAATTCTTGTTTAAAAAAGCTGAGGTGTTTTTAAATGTTTCAGGACTATAGTAGCAGCTCTATGAAATTAAATATATATTATTGTGATGATAAAAAATAATTGTTCTGTATTTCTTTATATGGAGTATAATAAACTCTTCGAAGGCAGTTTAAAATTCAGTGAGAATATAAAAGCATTCAAAAGTCAGTAAAGAATACATGACTGTAAACAACTCAGAATGAACTAGGGGGGATCGAAGTTGGATTTCTACATTTCGTCGTTTTAAGTTCTGATTGTGAGCGAAGAACCTAAAACATTTAGCAAATGCTGAGGTAGAGGGCATACAAACCTTATTACAAAAATTTAGTTCGTCGCTGTAATTGTCGGTATTTTCGAGAAAACTCGACAATACATTCATTCCCACTGCAGGAAAGCACTCATAACCGAGAAAATTATGAATTTTGAGCAACTGTGAAATAAAATATGCACATGCATCGTCGAAAGGCAATGTATCATCAATTAAATACCTTTGACCTATTATTGGCTTTTTAATCCTGCACCTTCGTTTATTCTCTATGTCATTAGATTGGTGATTCTCAAAGTCGTAATCTTCTCTACGTCATAGGATTTTCTATGTCATCTTCCATTTATGACTTATTTCTCTAGAATTTTCCGAAAATAACAATTTATAAGTTGCATTTGGCATCGTTACTCAAAATCAGTTGCTTTGAAATATAATTGAATTATATTAACTGCTACTAAATTTTACTAAATAATATACTCGCAGCGTTTCGCCAAGTTTTAAATAGATTTGGCATTGACTATAAGTTGATGTCAATACGTCAAATAAATTTCTTGTATCAAAATTAATAGCAGTATTTGCTTTGATATCACTAGATGGGATATTATATATTGATAGCTCATTAAGATCTTTGGGAATAAAAATCTTAAGAGATAACTCTTTAAACAAGAATTAGTATTCAATAACAATAAGATGGTCATACCTTCCTAAGCATCGGTAAGTTCATTTCGATTAATACATAGTTAAAAGCTATTTTTAGAAGAGGGAATTCTCAACTTGATGGAAGGTTGCCATCTATTGAGGTAAGGTTACATTGCTACAAATCAATATTTTAGTCTTCCGATCCATTAATAATTGAAATATATGATCCTCAAATAATAAAGAGATCTGGTTTGTAGGAAACATAATATTGCGGTAAGCAAATTCAGAGCTTGTTTTATTCTATAATGAAAGTTGCTTTTGAATTTACCCATGCCTTCAGTTTTTATTATATATTCCTTTAAAAGACTGACTGAGATGCTGAAATTAACAGATTTATAAATTTGTTTTAAAAATCGAATTATTTGTTTAAATTGAAAAATCGAAATATAAATTTTATTAGGTAACCATCAATTCCAGTGTAGTTTATATAACATCATTCAGAGGTGCTTTCAGTATTCAAAGCTTTTCTTATAGATGAAGTGTTTTTAGTACCAAACAAAACATTTTAAATCTGTCTAAGTTTAAATAGAAAATTTACAATATTAAATATAACACAGAAAACAGAAACACAATAGATTGGGGATAAAGTATTATAACTCCATTTTTTTTCAAAATGATGTTGTTGTTGTGGCTTATCCCACCTGGATGACAATAACATCAAACCAGGCCCATGATCCTGAATGCCTTCAAACAATGTAACACTGCCTCAGGACTCGAGAACAGATGGCGTTTATTGAAACCGATGCAGGCCAAAATGTGGGTCTTGAGTCGCATTGCATTTTGCACCCACGGAAAAAAACTTTGTGGCCCGTCGAGTGTGTCCACTTCGAAAACTAGTGAGCTGTCTGATTGCGCCTGTTGCCTACCCTAACTAAAACAGTTCCAAGGAGACTTTCCGCATACCATTCATGCATGGGGTCTCTCTTTCAAGAATAACAGATATCTTGAAGGACCCGGGTGGCGATTTGCAAAATGATGTAATGGTAGTTAGTAACCTCCACCTCTTTCATGAAATAGCCATCTTCATGGTTAGGTTTACACTACAGTACTGCAGGGGTTTAGGCTCAAAGACAGTTCTTCAAAAGATCCGCCAGCTATATAAACTTGCCTGAAGCTAAATTTGATGTTTAGATTCAAAAGTTCGTCCGCTGGTATGAAGGTGGAAATCTAAATTGGCACCGAATTAGGTTTCATTCTCATCATCTGACTGCAATTCAGCATTATATGGCCTATTCCAAAATTCCCTTTGTACTGTTTCAAAATGGGGCATTAAAATAACTAAATAACTCATTTGCTTTTAGTTAATCTACTTAAAAATTGAAGTAAACTAATTGTATAATAACTAGTAATTGGACATTGTGCATTTTTAGTCTTATTTTTAAATACGCTTCTATACTTGAGAATTTAACTTCAACAAAAAAAGATGCAGCCTCAGTTCGGTCATTGTTAATGGTGATGCTTTTCATCATTGTAAGCCAGTTCACTTGTCTGATTTGCTGCTGTTAAGATTGCTATGATACATTCTTTCGATGAAGAACAGGACTGTCAAAGGGATCGCATTAGCTTTGGAAGTATCTGTACAGAGTGTCTCATTAATTATATAAATTACTTAAGAAAGATAAAAAATATTTCTAGATGTCTTTTCGCTTCAGTATAGATAGAAGGAAGAAGCTTTTACTAAAGAAATGTTTTATTTTAAGTGTTACCTATTTCTTGAACGATGGAGGGTGAGAAAATATTATGATAACTTCTTTTTTTTTTCAAAATGATGTAAGGGCCGTTAATAACTTCAATTTCTTTCACTAAGTAGTAATCTGCAAGGGTGTAGGCTCAAACGATCTTTATTCAAAAGGTCCGCGAGGTATATAGACCTGGGACATGTTAAATATGACGTTGTGAGTGAAACTATGGTCCACTGTTATGTTGCAGGAAATTGGAAAAATGTTGTTAAGTCAGGTTTCGTTTTCATCATTTGACTGCGATTTAGTATTATATTGTCCATTCCAAAATGTTTTTTGTACTTTTCAAACTGGGGAGTTAAAATTAATATATCTCCCATAACTAAATAGCTAATTTGCTTTTAGTTAATTTACTTAAAAAATGCTGTAAATTGTCTTAAACAACATAAAGATTAAATTTGTTACGAAATGAAAATCATGTGGCAATACATTTAGGAGCAACATTTTATTTCACATACATGCCAAAAAAGATATAGAATTCATTATTATGAATGTATATTGCCGGATTTATTTTTAAACACGCTTCCATAGTTGAGAATTTAACTTGAACAAAAAATATCAAGCCTTAGTTCCATCATTGTTAACGGCGATGCTTTTCATCATTGTCAACCAGCACACTTGTCTGATTTGCTGCTTTTAAGATTGGAATTATAGAAGTTTCAAATCTCTCCATTGGAGCTCAAACTAGGGCTAATGAATAGCCATTCACAGAGAAGTACTCCCTGTGAGACGTGAGGAGCATTCTCGTAATCGATTGAGTGGCATGCTATGAGACATTCTTTCGATGAAGAACAGGACTGCCAAAGGGATCGCATTCGCTTTGGAAATATCTGTTCGGAGTGTCTCATTAATTATATAAATAATTTAGGAGGGATAAAAACGATTTCTAGATGTCTGTTCGCTTCAGTATAGATAGAAGGAAGAAGTTTTTACTAAGGGAATGTTTTATTTTCCATGTTACCGACTTCAATGCAGGATGAGAAAATAAAGGGTAATATTCAGTCATCGATTTGGACACCAAATAGGTACATAATATATAATTGTTCTTACATTTTAAGTATCAAATAACTACATTACTCTAACCCATATCTGTGAATTAACATAAACGTATCACGGGTTAATTTTGGTTGATGAAGTACAATGCATTAAATGAAAATATTTAATTTTTTAAAATTAGTTTTATACTGAATAGAATTTTATGCTAAATGTTTAATCTACTAAATGAAGACATTTTGCTGATCAGTTCAATATTTTTAAAGCATCTATTTTGTTTATCTTTATTGTTATTTCTTTTCGGTCTGTTTTTATAATATAAGAAATAGGAGGTTCTAGAAGTTAGGCAATTTTCTAACGAAGAGAAGATAATTTGTTGTATTTCTCATTTATATAGATTAAAATTTCAAAGATATAAATTTCAAAACCAGAAATCAGCATATAAACAGCGTAGCAATAAAACGCTCATAGACATTCTAATGGCAAACTTAGAAAGTCCGGAGAAATATTTCTCGTTCCTACATACATGTTTGGGGAAGAAAGGAACTTAAAGTGTAAGTAAGTATTAAGTTAGAAAAAATTCCATTGAAGATACAAGCGATACCTCCCGCCCCTACAAATCGCCAAATTTTAGTTTACAGTACAGTTAAAATGTATATTTTTTAGAGTAATTAGAATTAAAATTTATATAAATTAGAAAAAAATATTTCCAATTTATTCATAATTGATAACGCTAAAAGATTTGTACAGTTGTTTTAACAGTAAGAATAATCTTGTATCATCTTCTAAAGTATAGGTGTGCTTAAATTTTTGAATAGATTGCAAAATAATATGAAAAAAACTACAAAGTATAGAAACAAAATACTTTAATTGTTTATTTTAGAATTGCCTAAGTTATTAAAAATAAATGTAAAATCGTTTGATTACATATAAAACATTAAATTAATACCAAAATTCACGCTATACATTTGTAAGCACTCGAAGAGATGCAGATTGAATAGTATCTGCGATACGTTTACTTAAAACGTAGTAAATTACTGCAAGGCACAATCGTTTCATAGCCACTCCATGAAAAAACTATTAATGACTATTATTTTGAAAATCACACAATAGGACTAATAAATAAATTTTTCTCACCAAATCATCATCACGTCATGCATAACGCTATCTATCAGATTCTTACAAATAACATTGTTGAAAAATAAAATTTCATAAGTCATGTTAGTAATATATAGCACTGAAAAAACACCATTATTCCTTATCATATTTTGCATAATTTTGTAATATGCCTTAGAATTCTCGAATAGCCTGTATAATGAATTCTATACCATGTTATGCACTAACTCGAAAAAACCATAAAGCTTGCAAAGTGAACATCATAAGTTTCATGCACTGAGCACCCACCAGCGAGATGCATCATTTCATTGGCGATCAGACCATTAAATAAATACAAAACGAATATTACACAGGGAGAAGGGGCACTGAATCTTTTTACTTATAAAACAAATTCGCAACCTTATATTCCTGCTTCCTTCCGGCAGGATTGTATCAAACTAATTAAGATCTTCAAAAACTTAAATATCAAATAATTTTGCAAAACGCATAATACCATTTCAATGTAAGAATCTGTTCTTAAATATGTTGTTGGTATCCATGGCACTCATCATAGAAAAGCCCGTTGACGAAGACATCGATTTTAAGTCGAGTTTGTGCAGTAGCTTCTGAGGGTTAGGTTTAGTTTAGTTATATTAACGTCCCGTTTAAAGCAACACGAGGGCTATTTTGAGACGGACCTCGTAATTTTGAACCAAGATCAGATGACGGGGACAACACCTGAACTGGCTTCCCCCTCTCCACACCACACCAGCGGGAGGACGTTTGGCCTGACAGATTTAACGTGCAAGAGATCCCCCTCATACGACGGTTCTTCGGTGGAATTGAGTCTCGATCCTGAAACCCTCCGATTCCGAAGCCGAGACCTTACCACCAGGCCACCGCTGCCCTCTGAGGGTTAGGAATCTGAGCAACCGAGGGCAGAAATCTGACTTCTAGCTCATATGAGCATGACATTACCACTGTCGCTAGCACAAACCCTTTTTACAGGGCGGCTCTTCCATACCCTTTATAGAGAGTACATAGGGTAAAGAACAATCCTGCTTGAACCAAGACTCGAACCCGGGATGCCCAGATTGCAGGGAAAAGACGTTACTCATAGACCAGGATGCCGGTGTCCTTAATTATAATACAAATAATGAATGCAATGTTGGCAAAATCGCCATTTACATTTTCGAACAAATCTGCTTTTGTAATTTTGATAATACGTTCTTAAATTTATTAAAATTTCAATTGATTTTTATAAAGTACTAGCTGGTGCCCTGCGCGTTGCTGAAGCAGAAGGAATACTTTTAGAAATATCGTTTTAAATTTAAAGCAACTGTCTTCTTTAATTAGGAATGATAGAAAGAATAATGTCTATTTTCCTATCGGAAATGAATACATTCATTGAAACTGAGTGATATATAAAAGTGAAGCGTAAATAATATTAATTATATTTTTTTAACCTTATTATTCAAGACTTTAGGGTTGGTAATATTATTCCCCATCTTCTGCAGAAACAAATAAGTGTAAATAATAAGTATTCCAAGTTTCATCGCAATCGGATAAGAGGTATGGCACCTCATAAGAAACATACAGACAAACTTTCATTTTTATTTATATAGATTTTTATTGCAATTTGACATTTTTAATTTCATGTATTTTAAAATTATTACTTTTATAGAAACTAGTAAAAATTTTGATATTTTAAATTAAATTTATTAGAATTTGTCTTTCTCTAGAACGTAATTAACTTTAGTAACGACCAAAAAGGGGAAAAAAATCCGTGAACTATGGTGCTGACAGGGTAAAAGGCTTCTAGAAGCCATTTGGCAGCTAATTACTACGCGAGTTGCTGTATCTCGTTTTTAAATCTTAATCATGCCCATGGTCAGGATAAATAGATAATTTCCAAAAATAAAAGCAACATGGAAAACATGAATCACATTAACTTTAATTTTTACTTTTTCATATAATTTATAAGTTTTCAGTTAATGAGAAACTATAAATTTTGAAGGTTTCGCTTTGTTTCATTACCAGAATGGTGCAATTTTGTGGCGCTAGTATCAACGCAAGCTGGCATTAATTGATTGGACGTGGTAAAGGACAGCTGAGAAAGGTGTAACGAATTAATTTAATTTTACTCTCTCGATCCTAAGAAAAGAGGTTGGGATAAAATGCGTCAGAGCCCCATATGTTGCCTCCAGATTAGATACTTTGGCTAAATAGACGGATAAGTTTCATCTTTCTAATCTTTTAAAAAGTATTTTAAGCACATTATTTGGCTGGAAACGAATCAGGTGTATTGGTGCAAGAATATAGCTCTTCGTCATATATTCTTGTAAATGAAAGGTATTGATCAGACCTATGTTTTATTTAGAAGTGAGGGAGGTTTATCATATTATAATGAAAGCTAATATCTGTTGCGGCAGTTTTCCGTTGTTGTTGTATTTTGATAATTTATGAGAGAAACACATAAAAATCAGTTTTTCACAAATGATTTTCAATAAATTAATAACTTTCATTTGCATGATGATGGAAATTTCTATCATAACATTTAGTGAACGAAAACTTTTTCTGAACGCAGATGTACTGTAATTTAGTTTTTGCTGGTAACTTTTTTCACAACTAATAAGGAATAATAAGGAACGTGGCTATGAAGTATAATGTCATTATCATTATAGTGGATTTGAATTTTCCATTTCGCTGTTTGTTGTGGTTGGAAGAAAAGTACGATTTCTTGAATATTTTTGATTAACCTGATTAATTCCTTTAATTCTTTTGCTAATAAATGCGATAATGAGTGTAGAAATTTAAAAGAGAGGGACTTTAAAGATTTTCTATTAAGCTTAACATGTAAATTTGCATGAAGGATGTTTCCATCATGCTATTTTTTATTTTAAACTATATATTTCTACTAGGAATTTTTTAAAGCATTTCTCCTTTAATTTAGAGCATGAATAATATCACCCTGATTTATTTCACGCAAAAAAATCATGTAAAGAAGTGTTAAATCCAACTTTATATTTGTAAGTCTTTTTTAAAGTAACACTGCATCTTTAGATGATTTGAAATGTGTACCTTAAATTTAAAAAGAGTTAGTGAAATAATATTTCTTCATCCTCCAAAAATTACAAAGAGTTAAGATAATATCTGATATAATATATTTTCAAAAACGCCTTTATGGCAGCAAATTTATGATTTAAAAAAATAATGATTCTTTTTAAATAATTTTTCCGATAGAATAATAAGTAACATTATTATTGTATTGGTAATAAAGTAAGTTATGTTAATAATTGCTATAAGCAAAATAATTCTAACGGTAAAAGACATTTTACGATCAGATTATTTAAAATCTTTAACATATATTCAATTTTTGACTTAAGTTTGAATAACTTTGCTCTATTATACAGTCGAATGCCGAGTAACAAGAACTCGAGTTAAGTACTGTAATAAATTTATAACCACACTTATAGTTATATTCAAATACTCTCTATCTTTAATCTTAATTGTGGAATGAATAAGAAACTGAAAGAATTTTCAAGTCGTTGAAAAAAAAGTAATAACAGCACTTCATAAAGCTTTCCAGAAAAATGTATTATATCAGTAGATCTTATAAACACCTGTATAAATTACCATCAAAAAGTGTTTTCATATTTCTGTCATATCGAAAGCGAAATATTATTTCTGCAAAAAATTGGCTAAGTTAGGCGCATTCTTTACACTATGTTTACCATGACTTATCGCATACCTATATCCACCAAAGAGGTTAAAATTACACCTTTAAGTATTAAATTAGAAAAAAAATAAATCAACCAGTCTATTGTGAAGTTAAATTAAAAAAATCTTATATTTTCAATATATTTCTTGAGATGTAATGTGATGCAAAGGCAGGTCCAATGTGTTTCTTTACAAAAAAGTGTTTATTTTCTAATCTAAGTCTTTAAAACCATTTATTCTTCTGCCGTCATCTTATTCCAAAACTTTGACTCACACGCCTTATTACCAACAATCTATAATGGCTTAAATCTGACTGACTTTCGGCTTCGTCTTCTTGCTTACATACAATCATTTTACTCACACATACGTATTTCTATATTTATATACATCTATGTGCATCCGTATCGAGCCGTTACATATTTAAATATAAATGTATGCATTCTCAAAAATATTTATTCTAATAAAATGATCCCTTCTGTAAAAGCAGGTATACTATATACATTTCTCCGAAATAAAAAAAAAGAAAAGAAAAGGATAAAATTTGCGATTATAAGTCTTATAAATGTAAGTAAATTATTGTCATAAAATGACAATTTTCGTGAAGAAAATTAATGAAAAGTTTTCCTAGAGGGGTCAAAATAACCCCTATGTAAACTTAGTGTTAAATTTTGTAAAACGATTCCTTATTGGGTTGAAAAAATTGTATTTTTGATTAGCAGTGAAAAAATATCTTTGATTTATTTAGTGAGACTAATTAAACGGGATATAAAATAAAATTCGTATTTCAAGAAATTTCAATAATTTATAACTCAAATACTCAGAAGAGAATAATTTTTTCCTGTATCAAGTAGTCTAATTAAAAGAATAATAATTAACAGTCAATTTAGGACATATACAGTTCTATATGTTCAGTTTTATGAATAACTACTGCCCTCCTTATTTCCCTATTTGCAATCTTTTTGATTTTGACTGAAACCCAAAATCCTTTTTCATATCTATAAATCCATTCAATCGGCCTTCACTTTAACCTGTCGTAAATTTCTTTCCTTTCTATCTGTAGGGATTACGTCAAATGTGAAATTTATGGCGTTAAATTCGTTTTTTGAAGTCCCTCTTTTTACTCTTCTTCTTATAAAGTCAGTTTGCTATGCATGCTGAGATATCTCTTACAAACGGATGTCCGTTAACCAAACAATGGCTTATAATTGTATCCTCATACAGTGTTTAAATTAAAAGTGAGAATTGTTAATGTTAATTTAACAAGAAATTAGAAAATAATGTTATGGCATTTGAAAAAAAATATAATTCTGGATATTTTTTTTGCCTGTTAAGTCCGGTATAAAGGCCTATCGAAATTAAAAATAGAATTTTTAAAACTGTTAAATAACTCTAGGTCTCTTTCAAGCGAGTTGAGTTTAATTAAACGCTTATAAATTTAAAAAAATTAAAAGAAATTAATAAGGAAAAAATCTTTTAAGGGCCTCATGACTACTTACATACAAAATTATTCATGGTTAAGGACTTATACAAAAGTGACTTATACAGTCATCTACAAAAAGAAAAAAAGTATATATATGGAATTATAAGTGAATCTGAAAACATAAAAAATATCGTAATAAAAAATTTTTTTGTTTGAAATTTAGATTGCAATTTATACTGAATATGTTCAAGGACTTGTTCCCTTTAAATCAGATGAAAGAATAAAATAAAATTAACCCTTAACTTGGGATGAATGGTCTGCGAGACCGCTAACGATGGATTTTCGATCAACCCTATTCTATTTTTAGCTCAATAGAATGATTTGGACATAAAGCTTCCTGTTTTGTGATCTTCAATATACGTGCATTTTTCAACTGGTTACATAAAATTGTTGAATTTTACATTATATTCTTTTCTTTAAACCCGTATATACTGGAAAAATAAATATGATTAAAAAAGTAATAAGTAGTATGTTTTTAAAGGGTATTATTTATTGTAACAAGTAATTTGAGAAGAAAATGTATATCCCAATGCATTTACTTTTTTCAAAGATATCTTTTGAAAAAATTCTAAAACATATCTATATATCAAGACAAATATCTGAAAAATATATTGGCATTTTTTATACTTATATATTCATTAGAAAATTTAATTTGAGTGCAAATGAAATGCTGTCTCATACACCGCACCTCCCCAGTTAAGGGTTAATCTGAAAATACAGCAGAAAAGAAAAAAAAATATTGAGATCTCGGAACCTTGAAGTTGACCACTTAGCCTGTTTGGTAATTTGACCTTCTTATTTATCATTAATCAACATTAATCTTGATCTAACTAGAATTAAAAGTTATATCGTGTGAATATAATTTTTATTAAAAAAACTTTTTTCAGAATCTTCAAATATACCATTGAAGAAGAATCAAGTAACTAAGAATAAAACATTAGATGATTAAGAGTAGAGAAATGAGACCTATGATGCCATCTATATGTTAACACATAATTTCACTAATAAGAACACATAATAATAATATAAGAACACATAATAATATAAGAACACATAATTTCACTAGCAGAATGGAAAATCCCGCTGACAACAATTACGACTCGTTTTAATTCGTTATTTCTTTGTCTTTAAACTTTTATGTTTTGTTGATGGTTACATATATGTTTTAAACTTAATCGAAATAATACGTTTTGATGTACATTAGGTTTTTCTGCAAATCTGAAAATGGTTAAAAAGTAAGGTGTTATAATCATTTGAATGGTTCGGACTTAAAAAGAAATTTTATATTTAAAAGGTTCAATATTTTACAGCAAGCAGAAACGTTATCAAATATGATATTGCTTTATAAGTAAATGCCGTGTTTTATTGTTACCTTAACTACTTTTTCCATTACTATTTCTATTTTTTCATTCATATCTGTGCAATGATATTACATTTTCTAAGGAGTTTTATTTCATTACTTTAACTGATCAATTCAGTATCCATAACTGGGCCTCATTTTAACACGATGGTGATTTTAGGCTAGCATATATATTGTAAATTTGTCTTAACACCCAGAATGCAAGTGGTCGGACCTAAAACTAACTACATACCTACTAAAACTACCTACAGTTTTTCTCAAAAAATTCCTGAAAACATCACTGAAAAAAATGTTTTTCCCACACTTTTTTAAAATTTGGGAAGTTAGTTTTTTAGTAATGCCTATTTTATTCATTGCATTTTTTAAAAAAAAATTCAACAAATTTTTCAAAATTAACTTTAATCAAGATCTTTTATATTGTTATAATGACATTCAAATTAACTTTACTTCTTCACCATACTTTTCACTTCCATGTTATTGCAGCTTTAACTAAATGGAAAGTTCTTAGAATAGAGTTATCATGGATACTTGTTCAAAGATTCTCCATTTGAATTCCTGCCAATCATGTGAAGTGAAAATATATATGCAAAGAATACAATCAAGTCAGACAAGGATAATAAAGACGATTAATACACAAATACTATCATAACAAATTTACAATTAAAGGTTCAAATTTTCTTTGTCCTTTATTTATATTACATTCACTAAAGGCATTTATTTTTGCCCCATACAAATATCGAATTTTTTTCTCTCTATTTCTTGGATTAAATAATTTAAAAATATATATATAATGCTTTGTATACAATTATAAATGAAAAATACTATACAAATATATGCTAAGTTTTTGGATAAGAAATTAGGATTTTAAAATAATTACTAACAGTAACTTTTCTATGAATTTAAGGAAACTTTCGGTATCTTCCACTGTTTTTAGTCAACCTTTTTAGTTGGATTTTAACTTTGAGTGGAAGAAAATGCAGAGGGTTAATCCAGGATACTTACAATTTGTTATATGTATTAATCCACATTTAGAGGATCTTGACTAGTTAAGGTTCAATTCATGCTTTTCTTACATGTTTAAAGACGATGCATAAATATTGTTGAAATTCGGTGGACCAATCAAAATTATTTAACTTTTTTTTAATGAATTAATGAATGTATCATAAATGATTAATGATATATAAGAATTAATCTTCATCACAGTATGTTCTGCTCGATTTCAAACGTTCATACTATTTGTCACATTGGGACTAGTTAAATAAATCCCATCCATAAATTTTTTGCAGCATCCAAAATTCAATCTTTCTATAAACTGTGAGGATCACTTTTATAAAATTTATTTAACAATTTTCCAAAAGTGATGTAAGTTTTTCTCAGAACTAAATCAAATATTACTTTAAGATTTCATTGCCTATTTTAAGCTCAATTTCATGCACTCTTCGTTTTCTGAAATGCAATTGATATTCAAATACATTAAACTACCATTTGACTCTATCAGTCTTAAAATAGTGACAAAATGATATAGAGTTTTAGAAAAATTATAAACTTTAGTAATATTTATAAATTAATAGATAATTTTAACTTTGAGAAACTGTCTCATTTTTGCTTGAATTATTTAACTCTGTATTTAATGAAAATTCATTTAAAGATGTACTGAAAAATAATAAGGTTTTATTTAATGTTTATCGGTTCAAATTTCAGCTTCTCATAATTAATGATTTTTTCCTAAATATAACAAAATTCAATGTTAATGCCAGCCGAAATTGAATTTATATTCGAAATTGGGTTAAACAAAATAAATCGTTCAAAATTTTGTAATAAAACAGTTTTATATGAGATTTATATATCTAAAGAAACCACTGATATATGTCAATGTTGATTTTAGATTTTTATACGCATGGTTAGTTTCTATATACAGAGCAGCACTTTGATATATTTATGACCGATTATGACATCACAGTAGCAACTGTTTTAACCCTTCGGGTACATTTGACATATCAGAATGATGTGTATTTGTTTGAATTTATGTTTCCATTTTTTTGGTAATTCTAATGAGCTTAAGTCATGTCAATATTATGTATTAGTATATATTTTGAATATTAAGAAACAAAGGGATTCTTCCACAAAAGCTACTGCCTTCACATGTTTAAAAAAGTAAATGAGCTTCAAATCCAAAAGTCTTCACATAAATGTATAGTCAAGGGATTAAAATCTGCAATGCTGCTTTTAAGAATTAAAATAATTTATAAAAATAGATAAGTATTGGTCGAAGACAAACATTATTCCTTTATGTATTTTGTAAAACAGAATTCAGTAAAAACGGCAGAAAAGGTTTAATGATCATAAAATAACAGAGATATGCGGTAAAATTGGAGGAAAGTATCTGGCTTTAATACGATTTATTAAGCAATTTTTCATATCTTAAGGAATTTTTTTTATAAAATTAAATGCAGTAAGAATGAGAAATAAATTTAAAAAATATATAATATTTGTCATTCACAAATGACTGTTTGCCAAAAATTAGGTTAGCAAACATATATATCCATTTCATATAGAAATGTGCTTGAGAATTTTCTAGGCTGTGTCTGAAATGTCTTACAACAATGTAAATATTTATTTTTCAAATATAGTTAGAGAGCAGCGAATATCAAAATATTAGAAGTTAGCAAGAATATTGACGCTTCTATAAATATCAGAACAGCTCTAAATTGAATCAAAGATACTTTCAGAAATGCCCTCAAGTCGATAAACTAAATAATTTCGACATTGTATTTAACTTAGTAAGACTCGTAAATTTTCATCATAACATACGATATTCAATACTTCATTGCATTATACGGTCTCATTAAAGTGTAATCACTTCTGAGTATGCTATCTCTGATTTATTAATCAGTAAAGAATGCATTCTGTCTTGCGCAGAGAATACAACTACGCATTGTGAAAAGTAGCCCATTATTAATGCATGAATCAGCATCTCAAATTTATCTCCAGTTGTTGGAAGGGAATTCTTTTCCCTGAGATCTTAAGAAATTCGCACCACTGGCATGCGATTCAGCGGAATAAGTGAGAAATTCTTTTATTGTTGGAGGATACGGAGTATTGATAAATAATATTGATTACTTCTGGTTCTGTAAGGAAAGGACACCAGGTGGTAATGTCTGCTAGTTTTAGTTATAACAAAATTTTGAAGCTACCCAAGCTCGTATTAGTATGAACCTTGTAATTTCGAATTAAAGATGGAGATGAGAATTTTAAAGGAACTAATGGAAGTAATGTTACTTAATAATTAGATTCTTTTCATGCTGAAAATGGGGGGAATTTTACATTTTATTTTATGAGATTATATACAATCTTTCATCTTTTATAACGAATACTTTTTCGTTAAAACTTTTATTTTTTTATAACAAGATAACAACACCACATTTGAATCAAGGAATTTAAAGTTTGAAAAACGATTGGTGTTTTGAGAAATAACCTTCCTTGATTTAATTTTTAGAGTTTTGCTACTTGTGCTCATATGTAATAGAAACGTGGACAGATTTAAGAAAAAAGCTCTTAACCGTCATTTTTTCTCCTACATATTAATTCAAGTTTTTAACCTTATGTTACTAAAATTAATATGTTGTTTAGTTGGAGATATGCTCTTGCACTTCGACATAACTATTTAGGCTTAGAAATAGCTGCATATTTAGGTGATTTGGAGAACACGCCAAATAATCACTATTGCTCCATTTTGGTTCTAAGTTTCTTATATAATACTTAAGTACCGAAAAAATGCCCAAGTATGAAAATAAAACATTCAATAAATTCAGTAATGTTAAAATTTAGAAGGTTTTTTTTTCATAATTTATTGAAAGCTAGCATTCTCTAACTAAAAGCAAAAGCGGTATGATTTTCGACCAATAAAAGAAATATTAAATACTGCATGAAAGCATTTTAAAGCTACCAAAAATATTTTCAAAGTTTTAAAAGACTGTTTATACTAATTCTCAAACATTTACTTTCACATGACTATGCGTTATTCGGACCACAGTACCCATTAGTCAAATGCATTATAATCTTTAATTCTTAATAGTTGTACTCATAAACAACTTTTAAAAATTATAATTTTAATTGGCGATTTTGTAAACTAACGCAGAATGGTAGAATTTCGCTTGAAAATGACGCTAAGTAGAAAGCGCATTAAATACTTATTTGTAACAATATATTTCATAGTTCACATATTTTATTTATTACTTTATTTCGGATTTTTCGGTATCTAATATTTTTAATTAGTTAGGTTGACAAGCTGATTAGCAATGCTACTTGAACTGGTGTCGTTTCCTTATCAAACGATGGTGATTTTTCTAGATATCAAAACTCACAATTTCGAGCTTCAACGCTTTTAATTGAATATTCGCTCTTTGTGTTGTTTATTTTCTTTCCGTCTTTCGTCTTCCGCTACGAAAACACGAATAAATATTTATAGAATATATTTGTTTTATCGCATATTTTCGCTGAAGAGAAACTTTCTTTGATATACATTTCAAAGCGGGGTTAAAGAGCGGCGGATGGCATTAATTCATTTCATTCTATTAACAGTGTGCCGTTGTTTTGCATTACTGGTTTTGGAAACGTGGTAGGGTTTATGCAGTGTTGTTTATATTTCTTTGCCTTCCAGGTAAATGTTTATGTGAATCGAATTACGCTTTCAGGGTGAAAGAGTCTTGTCACTGTAACTGACTTCGTTTCGATGAAAAAAAAAATTCCCTATTTTTCAAAATTAAATCAAAATTCTTTATAACTTGTCAACATTTTGGTTAAGTTCAATATTTAATAATTGTTTTTAACTTTTTAATATTTGATACGGTGCCCATTGGGTGCCCATCAATATTAAAAAAATTTCGGAACAGATCCCTAACTCATAATTCAATGCAAATGGGTAAATAGATTACCTTATGGGGAGATTTTGGTTATTTTGGTGATACAATTCTTAAAATATTCTTTATGCAAAGTAACAGGAAAAAGAAATTCTCGATGTAATTCTATCAGATTATTTCACTTATCAGAGCATTGTTGAGTGAAAATGTATGGTTATTATGCTAAATATAATAATATATGTATTCTCACTTTATAAAATATATTCAAACCTTTAAATGAATTTAAATATCTAAATGAATTTTATATCAACAATTGAAGAAAACAGCATATTTTGCAAACAGGACAAAATAGAAATGATTGAATGTTTTTAAAATTGTAATTCTCCGTACCCTTAATCTATATTGGAATATACACTGAAGTGACAAAAGTCATGGGATAGCAATATGCAAATATACAGATGGCAGTAGTATCGCAGCGAAAAAGTATAAATGCGCATTTCGTTTTCCATAGCTTTCATTTGTGTTCAAGTTATTAATGTGAACAGGTTTTTCGTGATTTTTGGCGGCACGACGAGAATTAACAGACTTTGAAGGTGGAATGTTAGTTGGAGCTAGACGCATGGGTCATTCCATTGCGGATATCGTTAGTGAATTCAACATTCCGAGATCCACAGTATCAAGAGTGTGCCGAGAGTATGAAATTTCAGGCATCGCATCCCATCATGGACAGCGCAGTGGGCGACCACCTGCACTTAACGACCGAGACCGCCGACGTCTGTGTAGAATGGTCAATGTTAATAGACACGCAACACTTCGTCAAATAACTGCAGGAATCAATGTGGCACGTACGAGGGACGTGTCCGATAGGACTGTGTGGCGAAATTTGTCTTCCTTGGGCTACGACAACAGAAGACCTATTCGAGTGCCTTTACTGACAGCACGACATCGCCTGCAGCGACTCTCCTGGGCTCGTGAGCATATCGAATGGTCCCTAGACCAGTGGAAAACCGTGGCGTGGTCTGATGAGTCACGATTTCAGTTGTTACGAGCTGATGGTAGAATTCGAGTGTGGCGCAGACCCCACGAAGCCATGGACCCAAACTGTCAGCAAGGCACTGTTCAAGCTGGTGGTGGCTGCATAATGGTGTGGGCTGTTTTTACATGGCATGGACTCGGTCCTCTGGTGCAACTGAACCGATCATTGACTGGAAATGGTTATGTTCAGCTGCTTGCAGATCACTTGCAGCCATTCATGGACTTCACGTACCCTCACAACGATGGGATTTTTATGGATGACAATGCGCCATGTCACCAGGCCAGAACTGTTCGCGATTGGTTTGAAGAACATTCCGGACAATTCCAGTGCATGATCTGGCCACCTAGATCACCCGATATGAGTCCCATCGAGCATTTATGGGACATCATCGAAAGGTCCGTTCGTGCCCAAGTTCCTGCACCATCCACACTTTCACAATTATGGACGTCTATACAGACAGCATGGCTCAATATTCCTGCAGTGGACTTCCAACGACTTGTGGACTCCATGACACGTCGAGTTGTTGCACTTCGCTGGGCAAAAGGAGGACCGACACGAAATTAACAGTCATCCCATGACTTTTGTCACTTCAGTGTATTATTATTTAGAAGAAAATATGAAATTAATTTCCTAAAAAAACTTGAAAACGGGCGATCTTTAATTCTTATTTTACACAATTTATTGAAATAAAAGAAAATTTTCAACCTGAAAAATATTAAATTTTTAAATGCAGAGAATAAAATTTGTTTAGCACTGAGACAAAATTTTTTAAAAAAAAACCACAGTCAGTAAAAAAGGCTACGCAAGCAGAGCAAAAAGTAGAAGACAAAATACTCTTTTCTCTCTATAATTATTTCGGAGACTAAAGACCATCACAAAATGGGATTTTTTCATGTATTCGCCTATTATTTACATATTGTAGTTTTGTTAAATCATTTGCTCTGACCATCCGTTAATCTTTCATCAATATATTTCCTTAAATCTTGAAAATACCTATAGCAGGATTAATTTCGATTAAACTAAGCAAGCTTAAAAATACACTTTAAATACTTTCATCATCATAACCTTATAAATCTGTATCGATTTTTTTCAAGTATACTAATTGGATTTCTAACTTATTTGAAGTCATATTATTACTAATCATTTTTCACTCTAAAAACTATTGTGATATCTCAAAAGCTAACCACTGGATATTTTTATTATCTGTTGAGTTTAGTTTTAAAAACAATCCTAATTTTCAGCATTGGGTTTAAACAATTCAGTTTTTTCTTCTTGAAAAATGTAGGAATGAAGTTAAATTTTAAATAATAGGGTTTTTGTTTGAATTAAAAATGCTGTGCTATAAAATTTATAGAATCATTTGAAATCGATTTCTCACATTTAAATAACTTACACTGCTTCCCTTCCTTGACCAACTATACACATTCCTTCTATCGGATAGATTACTCCCAAGACTCACATACGTTTAGGACCTTAAGACGTTCGTATATTTTGTGAGGAAATTCTTAATAGCATGTTTGGGTCCAACAGTCGACCGAACTGCAGCAGATGCACGGAGCACTTTCCGAAAGTGGGAGGGATGGTTGTCGAACGATGTTAGAAAACTAATGACATGCAATCTTTCCTTTAAGAGTTATTACTGCTGTAGCAACAAAATATTTATACCAAATAACTGACCATCAAATGATGCTTGCATTCTGTGCTTTATGGAAGATTAAATTTTGCAGGTTATTCGATCAAAATAAAATTAAAAATAAATATGATACGTTCAAATGTAAATTATAAAAACAGAATTAAGTGTTTACTAGGATACTAAAAAAAGAAAATCATTTTTTTCCCAGTATATAGAAGTCATAATCTAAAAGTTAAAGCCACTCTCGGAAATATAAATAAGCATGCAATTTAATCAACTTAATAAGTAATCACCTATTTCCAGCAATTTTTACAAGATAAATTGCATTTTTAGTTTCCAACAGCAAATGCTGAATTTGTTTTGCACACTGCATTATGCTTATGAAAGATGTGAAAATTATGTCATATACATTGCTGGTTGAGAAAATTTTAGTTTTTCACTTTCAAAAAGTTGTGAAATCGAGATAAGTTGTTAAGGATGATGTTTTGAATGATAGTTATTTTCTTATGACATTCTTTGGTTCTTTGCTTTTTAATAGAAAGTTTTCAACTCCTCTTAGCATTATATTTCTTTTTATGACTTCCAAACTTATAATAAAATGTGTTTACATTTTAGAACATTATTAACGGCTATTTTCTAAATTTCAATATAACCCCCATTTTTTTACTTTTAAAAATTTAATGTAGTTCATAATTCACTTTAACAAATGCTACGAATATTGCAATAACTTTATAAACATTTACTACGACGTTGCACTTTAAACTCAAAACTTTACCAAAATTGAATAATTTTAAATTAAGTTCTAAAAAATATTAAAAATCCATCCACGAAAACTTCATCATTTATTCTTAAATTTGCTATTAAATATAACTATGTCAAAACCATAGCATTTAGGAAGTAAAATGTATGAAACATGTAATATTTGATAAATAAAAATACAAGCAAAATATATTTTATTCATGTATATCTAGAATCTAAATGATTTTTGTGACACGCTCTCTATTTAATCGAATCACAAGATATCACAATCAAAGCCCATGCTTCATAATTTTTTTTTGAAAATTTCACTTGCATTTACTTGAATTTTACGGTAATTACTTAATTTACTTACCTTTTTTTATGAATGTACGAAGTATTAAAAAGTAGTAGATTTATCACACAAATTGTTGACGTCCTTGTCTAGTGGTAGCACGTCTTTCCTGTCATCGGGGCATCCCGGGTACGAGTCCTGGTTCGGGCAAGATTTCTCTTCCCCCCCCCTTGTTCGATCCATGAGGTGCGGGGTGAGGTGTCATCTTCATGTGAGCAATATTTCAGACTTCCCTCGGGTTTTCAGTGGTCTTTATCCTCAGGAGCGACTGCATCCCCTTTTCCGTGGTGAAGTGGATACAACATCATATTAATTTCGAACAAATATTTATAAATTAAGAAAGATTTTAGTTATTTATTTTGAGAAATACTTTTATTTTTCTCATGGACATTTTTACTATATCTCAAGATCGATAATATTTGCAAATTCAGTTGTAAACAGCATTTAATTTTCCAGATCTGAAATGTCTCTAAAATATTCAAATAATGTCTGCTTAATAATTCTACTGATTTGGTACCACTTTAAATAAGCAATCACTTTATTTTGTAAATTATTAAATTCTTGTTAATGATTTTAAGAAAAAAAATCGTTTTTGTATTTATAGTTTAAAGGCTGATTGTATTGCAAGTTATGCTCAAGGCTCTCAGCTTTAAAATATTCTATAATCTTCAAGTATAACTTTACATATAAGTGGTAATGCTATTTATAATTAGGCTTGAATTCAGTTAAGTGTGAGCTGAGACATATCTTAATTCCATAAAAGGAATTTATTTCACGATAGAATGCTATTCTTAAATTAAATTATCAATTTCAGGGAGAGTGTTATACTTAACAAATGAAGTAAATTTGTTCACTTATAAAAGTAGGATGCATGATCATAACCTTTCTACAAACTTTGCAAATGACTTTGACTAAATAGAAATGTGTGCACTTAACTTCAGGGAACTAAATTCGAAGGCACAAACATCCTATTTAAACATTTAACAATTTGATTTCATTGTGACCTTACCTAATAAAAGAACATAAGTTTCAATTTGATAGGTATATTGAGAAACCGAAAACGCGTATAATAATATTCTGAAATTTAAAGTTTGATCATGATGGATGAGTTGAATGTTTTAACAGATTCAATAATCGCCAAGAATTCTTATTAACACCAACAGGAACCCAAGAAATTTATCGACTTTCGACTGATTTATCATGAATAAGGTCAATATACCGCGAATATTTGAAGGAATTATGTCTAAAACTCACGACTCTCCTGGTCAAAGATCGATGCTCTGACATCATGACTATAAGAGAATAATTAAACAATCAAACAATTTTAGTAAATAAAAGCTGCTTGAATTGTACGGCGAATATTTGACGGAATTATGTCTATTACTCGTGATCTTCCTGGTGAAAAGTCGATGCTCTGCCATCGTGACCAAAAGATAATCATTAAACAATCAAACGTTTTTAGTAAATAAATACCTGTTGAATTGTACGGCGAAAATTTGACGGAATTATGTCTATTACTCACGTTTCTCTTAGCCCAAAGCCGATACTCTGCCATTTTGACCGTAAGCCAGTTATTAAACGATCATACTTTTTTAGTAAATAAAAACCACTTGAATTTCGTCTTTCCCAGTTCAAAAAAGACAAAAAAAGTATGACTCGTTCGAGGTGATTTTTGATTAATCTTCTTAATCCAAAATACTCTTGAAAAACATTGTCTAGACTATATTAATGAGAAGCTTATTATAGTCTAGATATTTGCATTTTACTGATTTCAAATACAGAAAACCTAATTATAATTTTTGTAAAAAACTAGTTTTCTAGTATTTTGTATAATTTTTCTACACAGTTAAGACGCTAATAAATTTAATTAATTCATTCATTCATATTCTTGTTCTTTTAATTAATTTTTTTTCACTATTTTGACAAAGATTTATTCCAAACAAATTATTTCCACTGCCGGGTATTATAATCAACATTTTTTCCATGTTTGAATTTCTCTGTTCAATTACGCAAATTTTCGTTTTCAATTAAACTACCATTGAGTAACAATGCTTTAAACTTTTTGATTAATTCAGCCACTAAATATATAATTTGCTGAATCGGTACTATGTTTTGAAGACTAAAAAATATATTTAGAAAATGTAATAAATCCACATTTCGAAATTAGAAAAAAAATGTGAATAAAGATATTTGTTTAAAAGAAGAAAGTAAACAATTATTCATGACAGTTTTAAAACCAAATGCAATTAAAAATGAATTTAAATAAATAAATGGAAACAACGCATAGGTTTTTATTTTTTCCACAGTAGATGAAATATTTTCCTTAACTTTTTTTTATAATTCCTCATCTAAATCTGTGTATATAAACATTTTATTGAGCGTGCAGAAAACGAAAAAATTGATTGAAGTAATTGAAAATTGAAAAATTATTTTTCAACTTAAACTTCATAATAATAATTTAACTCATCATAACTGGGATAAGCTTAGTTAAATGATTCAAATAAATGGATTTTATAATTATTCAGTTAAGTGTTAATTGCTTAGTCAGTATTTATTAGGTAAAAAAGCTTTTCTTTAATTCGAAAAGTTAAAAGTAAATATTTTTATTAAATCAACAATTTAACAATTAAAAATTGAAACAAAAATCATTTTTCAATTTTATTCGGTTTTTTAATTTTTAGTTCAATAGTTCCTTATTTATAAATTAGAATTGCAAATAGTTGTTGTTTCATAGCAATTTACAATGAAGTTCAAACTGCTTCAGAAGAAAAAATAGTCCCTCAAAGCTTAGTAGAACGTTTCATATATATTAGCAATTTAACCCAATTTTTATGAATATTCAGCGTCAAACGTCTTATTTTTTATTTCTCATCTTTTAAACGTTAATACTGCATAACAGAATAAATTGCACAACAATCTTAATAAGTTTTGGAAACAATTATATTACCAAGAACTTTACTCCAAAAAGTTGATTTCACGGGATAAGATAAAAAAAATTCCAAATTTATAATTTGGACTGTTATTCATAGTTCAAGTTTATAATTTTAGCATCAAAATTTCATGAAATTTTAATGCTAAAGGTAATTACATATTATATATAGAACTATTCTTTGCAGAGCCTTGAAATTTGCCAAATTATTAAAATTAAACTTAATTAATCAAACCATTAACCATTAACATCAACCAAAATTACAATTTTCATCTCGCAAATAACGCTATATTTTAATGATAAATACGATTTATTATCTTTAATATTATAAAACAAGCAATTCAGAAAAGCCTTTTAAAAATATCCATTTAGTATTGAACTTATGAAACTAATTTAGTTAGATTAAAAGATTTGAATTGTTTTATTTTCTTTATTATGAGTATTTTATTTTCCTTATTATGGATATTTATTTTCTTTATTATTATTGGATTGTTTTATTTCTTTATTATGTTCAGAAAAGGAAGATTAGATCAGAGTCGACATCTCAATATTCAAATAAAATGAGTACAATAAACTTATATACACTGAAGTGACAAAAGTCATCGGATGACTGTTAACATCGTGTCGGTCCTCATTTTGCCCGGCGAAGTGCAACAACTTGACGTGTCATGGAGTCCACAAGTCGTTGGAAGTTCTATGCAGGAATATTGAGCCATGCTGTCTGTATAGACGTCCATAATTGTGAAAGTGTGGATGGTGCAGGAGTTTGGGCACGAACGGACCTTTCGATGATGTCCCATAAATGCTCGATGGGAATCATTTCAAGCGATCTAGGTGGCCACATCATGCGCTGTAATTGTCCGGAATGTTCTTCAAACCAATCGCGAACAGTTCTGGCCCGGTGACATGGCGCATTGTCATCCATAAAAAACCCATCGTTGAGTGGGTACGTGAAGTCCATGAATGGCTGCAAGTGATCTGCAAGCAGCTGAACATAACCCTTTCCAGTCAATGATCGGCTCAATTGCACCAGAGGACCGAGTCCATGCCATGTAAAAACAGCCCACACCATTATGCAGCCGCCACCAGCTTGAACAGTGCCTTTCTGACAGTTTGGGTCCATGGCTTCGTGGGGTATGCGCCACACTCAAACTCTACCATCTGTTCGTAACAACCAAAATCGTGACTCATCTGACCACGCCATGGTTTTCCACTGGTCTAGGGACCAGTCGATATGCTCACGAGCCCAGGAGGATCTCTGCAGGCGATGTCGTGCTGTCAGTAAAGGCACTCGAATCGGTCTTCTGCTGTCATAGCCCAAGGAAGACAAATTTCGCCGCACAGTCCTATCGGAAACGTCCCTCGTACGTGCCACATTGATTCCTGCAGTTATTTGACGAAGTGTTGCGTGTCTATTAACATTGACCATTCTACACAGACGTCGGCGGTCTCGGTCGTTAAGTGCAGGTGGTCGCCCACTGCGCTGTCCATGATGGGATGCGATGCCTGAAATTTCATACTCTCGGCACTCTTGATACTGTGAATGTCGGAATGTTGAATTCACTAACGATATCCGCAATGGAATGACCCATGCGTCTAGCTCCAACTAACATTCCACGTTCAAAGTCTGTTAATTCTCGTC